>JAWPHD010017162.1:0-46016 GCA_037043455.1 Cyrtodaria siliqua | reverse complement strand
AAACTTTAAATGGTCATAATTAAATGACACATAATCTCATTTGGTTAATGATGACATTTTTGTAAAGCCCTGTTATTGCAGATAATGTGTATTTTGCGTTACTATGGGTATCTTTTGAGCGACTACATTATTGGTTTATATGCGTGTCCTATATATCAGTAGACGTTTGATTCAGATACATTAAGTTACATAGAGTGGCCTTAAAACGTAATTAATGTGATGTGTTCAACTATGCAATAATTAAAATTAAGCAATCTATGCCAAAACATCTAAATACCAAACGCCTGTTATCATAAATGGTGAATTATAAAAAGGGGACGTAACTCAGCACAACGATTGTTATTAAAACGTGTCTTTCTCTGTACTGTAACGTCGGAATGAAGGTTCAAACGAGCCTATATTCAAGTTTCCCTACGGTTGTTGGGTTTTCTTAAACGTTTATGGGAGGACCGAAGATGTATATAATTTTATATACAGTACTTCTTCATTAGTGTTTTCGAAATTACACCACTATACCAAAGGAGAAAAGACTTTAGCGTCCGATGTTTTTGGAACTGTACCATACGCCTGCCATTTTTCGGAACTGTACTAGCTACCTGCCAATAACTAGTGGAACTGTACCGTACTCCTGCCATTTTTCAATACCCGGTCGTGTTTAAAAACACACAATTATTTTAATAAAATGTTCTGTGGGCTAAAATTTGAACTGTTTATTCAGGAAAGATTATATTTTATGGCAGTATGTCTGAAATCTCTTAAACTGACTATTTACCGAGTACCAGGTCTCTAACTTTCTACAATCACATTTCTTAGCCTAATTTCAACATTTAACCTACCGTAACTCGCATAATATAGGTTCAAATTTCACGGGAATCAGGTGACATACACAACATTCCTTCCAAATTAAAATGGCCGATTCACATTTCTAATAGTTTAAGGCTAACAAGTCATAAAACTAGATTTATTTACCCTTTCGAAACTTGTATTTTTTTTACCGGGAACTGTGCCTACGGCTGCCGAACTGTGCCTACGGCTGCCAGTAATCGGGTGTGAGTTTCTTGAATGTTAACATGATTTTGTTTTCGTTTTTTTTTTTGAATAATATTAATAATATAATGCTTTTTTTTTCTATAAAATATACTAATACTATTTAAGCAATAAAATGATATTCAAATATTAGCACAAATGTACCGTCATTAATAACAGAATGGTCTCCGTAACACAGAACCTGATCGTACGAAAACGATACGATCTGGTTGTCGTGATATTAATAACGGCCAGTCAAACAATTTTAAAAGTGGAAATATGTCCTTTATTTCATATCTTTCCTGCGAAAACGAAAGTAGGAAAGAGATAAAAAGGAGGTTTTCACACCTTAAAACTATTTACACATATGAAGTGACAGATAGTCTAATAATTATATTTAAGGTATTTACACGGGAACACATTCGCGCGCACGCGCGCATTTACATGTTCACATACAGGCAGTTAGCAATATAACTTTTCTCTAATGAACGGTCTTTAAAATCATAGATATAAATTTACTAAGTTTAAAAAGTGTTGATTCTGACTTCGATGTTAGTAGGGATTTAAAAGAATGCAAGTTTGGATTTAAATATTGAGACTCAATAAATGTCTCCCTGGTTGTATTAAAATGACTACATTTAAGCAAGTAATGGTACTCGTCGGTGATTTCGGTGCTAGTGCATAAATGACATGTGAGATTTTGAACCAGGGTACCATCCCATCTGCCAGTTTCGATTGGGAATCGATGATTTACGGTTCTAAATTTGAAAAGGATTTTGCAAAGAGAAATTGGTAAAATTTTGAAGTAGTTTTCGAGTTCTAGGCTTTCTTTAAAAATGCTATATGATAACCCTTTGTTAGATAGCGTTAACTGGTGATTCCAGTCTTGTTTGTATTGATCAATAAGTATTTGTTTAATGTTTTTGCTGATAGATTTATGTTGTATTATGGATTGATGCTGCCACAGGTCATTTCTCCCTGTAGCGTTTAGGATGCGTTGTATATGTGCAATCCATTTGTATTCATGGTTTTGATTGTTTAACATAAGTTGGTAGATCATGTGGGAGTATTTACTTTGTTTACCTGTTATTATTCTATTCCAAAAGCCTAGCAATCAATCAATCATTTACTCCCCGTCGTTCGGAAGCTCGCTTGCCTACTGTTATGATACTCCCTCGTCATTATTTTGTTTACAAATCAGACTGTACAGGGAATACACACGCCTTATCCAATGAGATTGCGTATAGCTAAACAACTGACCAATGATAGCTTCCGCCACAGTCAGACTAATGCGTGTTAAAAATATGGTTGACAGTCAATTGAAAACGTGATCGAAACTACAAGTTGACGATAATTGACCCGAGGTGATTATCAAATTCAAATTCTTTTATTCCAAGATTTTACATGTGTAAAACAGCAACTATCAATGATACCAACGAATAATAATTAGAGTTGCGTTTTCTTAATTGTTTGATAAGACGGACCTTATGGCTCTCAAAACAAATTAATGCATGAAAAAAAAGTTCGTAATTGACGATATTTCTAAGGCGATATTTTCTGTCCGGCAATGTTCGGTGTCATAGTACTTTGGATAGGTACATAATTTCGGATCGAGAAAACTGTTTTATAAGATATAATTGAATCAGTTTGACATCAGCAGAACTGTGCTTCGTTGTGTTTAGCTATAACAAATGGGGAAACAAAAACACATTTGTTCATATAGGCCATATGGGAATAAGCATCTTCGGAAGATGTGTAAGTTTGAGACTCCTATTCACACCCTCCATAGATCTCCATACAAACTGATAGAAAGATGAATGAACAAAGATACATGCAATATATTTGTATTAATTATTCATGTTGACAGTACATAGTGGATTTTACATGTTGTTTTTTATTTCTTACATTTGAACATGACCCATTATAACCGCAAATGGCCCATTGAATTTCTTATTGGCTATCCTAATCACTGACAGCCTGAGTAAAAATTACCTGGAGGATTGACCTTTTGAAAAAACACACTGAATAACAATCCTGAGCTTCCTTTCCACAAGCCACACTTTGTGGTGAAGTTTCCTTGAAATCCTGCAAGGAAAAATCAATTTACTTAGTAGTAATCAATTTCACATGTACACTGGCAATGACCTTGCTTTAAAATCAAATTACCTAAATAACAATCCGGGATTCATTTAAGTGAAGTTTCGTTAAGATTCCTTAAGGGAAGGTGAATTTATTCAGCAGAAACCAAATTGACCGTAACTTTTGGAAACATGACCTGAATAACAATCTCATGTTTAATTCCCTTAAGGTGATTTTGTTTTGTTATTTAAATCCGTTATTTAAGAAGTTATTTAGTGGAAACCAATTTTCAATAGCAACAATGACCTTGACTTAAAATCAAACTACCTAAATAACAATCCCGAGCTTTCTTTCCATGAGATGCAATTTGTGGTGATTTGTTATTAAAATTCCCTAAGGGAAAGTAAATGTATTCAGCAACAACAGCTAGATCAGCATTCCTGTGAAGTTTCATGAAAATCCGCCAAGTTGTTTCAGAGGAGTAGTTGCTGCAAAGTTTTTATTATATAACTCTGTGTAAACAAAGATGGCCACTGGCAGCCATGTTTAATGTCGAATCAAAATAATATTCGACAAGAATCAACATCATGTCATGCTGATCATTTTAGAAACAAGAAATCCGCGGATTCACATGTCTCGCCAAACTGGGGCAGGACTTAAAAACAAAAAAGGTCCATGATGCTTAAATGAAAGTTTGTTAACATTTTAGTAACTAAAAACAATGGAGTTTGCAGTTTGCTAAGATGACATTTAAGTGCATTTGTTTAAAAACAAAATGCCATTCTATTATAAAAACAGCATCAGCTCCAAAAATTAGGTCAAGGTCATAGATGAAATCCATGCGTCCAAAAAGATGCACTACCCAAGACACAACTATGTCAAAAAAGAATATTTTATCTACCAAAGATGAAGCTATAAATTTAGATTTAAAACATCTAGTGCATATTTATAGTTCATGAGAAAGTGATGTAAATGTAACAATTAAAGTTATCTGCCCTTTGCTTGAATGTTGACGCCTTCGCCGGAAAAGCAACACCTATGTCTCTTTTTTTCTTCGAAAAGGCGAGACAAAAAACCCATATCAATATCACTTATAGTTTTCAAGAAGTAGTCGCTATAAACTTGTATTTAAAAATATATTTTAAGCCGTGGCGGCTATCTTGAATATCCGGCTGACCTAAAATTCTGCTAGGATCAATTAGACATGAAGAGCAACATTCCCGTGAAGTTCCATGAAAATCCGTCAAATAGTTTCAGAGTAGTCGCTACAAGTCTTTACTACATAACTCTGTGTAAACAAAGATGGCCACTAGCAATGTTTAACATCAAATCAAAACGATTTTCGACAAGATCCATGTCATGCTGATCATTTTAGAAAAAGTCACATCACTTACAGTTTTCATAAAGTAGTCGCTACAAACTTGTTTTAATCTTTTACCAAATAACCCGAATAACAATCCTGAAATTCCTTTCCAAGAGACCTGTTTTGAACATTAATTAAGTGCATTTTTACTTTCAACCGATGATCGATTATAGACTTGCATCGGTTACAATCCATTAATTGGTATATCACTAACTAAAGAAGGCAGAACAATGTTGACAAGCCACAAAGAGCAACTGTTTTTCCGATTTAAAATTATGATCTAAAACCGTCAGTGAAGCTTTCATCGGATTACTGTTATTACCATTTTTCATGATCGAGTTTACTGGGTTGGTACAATGCAGCTCACGTCAAACCCGGACTTGATTATTGTATTACGAGTGAGTAAAATCGCGTACTTATGCGGAGTTTGATGACAAACTGTTTGGAGTGGAAATCAGCTACGTGTAAAATGAATGGCTTACTTAAGCCAAGATATTTTGCATAGAAACTCAAAATTTGGCCATGTCGAAATTACACAGGTAATGAGTGCATCTATTTCTCCATTTAGGTAATTTTTGTCCATAATTCTTCAGTAAGTTTAGTGGGAAATGTTAAACTTTCTATTTTTGGATGTTGGGAACTCATAATTCCTGAATATTTTCTTGCGCCAAAATGCAATTGATACGATGGTTTTTATTATTGACTTTACGGTAATGGATCATTTCCATTCGAGTGGAAATGTTGCATATTACATTTAATATTATTCTATTTTTTTTTAGAATTTGAACTGAGTCAAGGTTATTTAGTGTCTAACAGGAATGAACATGTATGCAAGGTTCATTCTCTATAATTTTATACATCAAAATAAAATATGGGAAATGGGCCTAGCACCGTACATGTATAACCTGAGAACTGTAGAGTTGATGCGAATTCTATAGTACACATTTCATTAACAATGAAGCAACGTTTCCATATGCGGTGTCATGACGAAGACCTTGAATGATAAAAAATGCCAAAATGAACATGACATGAGGTTTGGAGGGGTCCTGACTTAAGCACAATTTGCAGTGGTTGTATTATACCCCAGCAACCACACAGGGTGATAATTATTTGTATTCAGTTAATTACTAGTCAGTATTTTTATATCAATAAAATAATGTAAAACAATTGTAAAGAAACCTTTTGTGAGTGCCGCCTTGTAAAATGCATCTGGCAAAGAGAAGGAAGGCTTGGATTATGGATTTTAATGTTTTATATTGTTGAAAACGGACAATGAAAAAAAACAAAAACATGTGATGTACTGCATGGAACGTCTGAAAATCAAATATGGATCTGTTTCACAATTTACTAGAATATGTAAACGCAAGAGTTAGCAAGTTTGTACACCTTTTTAAAAGAGCATACATTTTAAATCAGGTGTTTTAATTAACGGCTGTGTGCATTGAGTGCTTTAATGCAAGTGATTGTAACATTATACAATAGTGCTTGGCACAAAGTCTATATCATCCATGTCAAGATTGGAAATAAACCCACTGCAGATTTAATTCAATAATGGTAACTTATCATCATATTGTTTTATACATTTTGTCAGATGTCAGAGGAATAATGAATTTTCAAACATTTCGCAACACTCGTAATTGCCCTTGAGTTGGACTGTAAAAGGTAACTTATAAATTCAATTGATACAAAACTAGAAGTCCATTCCACAGAAGACTTGGGCCGCTTTCTGTGTGCTTATTTTAGCCTATAAATTATAGGTAACTATAAAACGGGGCATAACTCTGCCAAAATGAAAGTCAGTTATATGTTATGTTTAACACATGTCTTGAGGTAAGATGAAGCTGTGTTTGAAGTTTTATAAACATAGGCCAAACACTTTTCAAGTTACTATGGCCAAGGTTAGGTTGCAGGGTAAAGTGTGACGGACGATGGCGACGACGATGGACAAAGTAATCCCTAACTGCCATACTACTTAGGCAATACAAAAATGATTACGATAAGAAATTATTAATATGGTCATTGTTTTCAAGTACAAAAGAAATTCAACCGTAAATTAATGATAAAATCAGGGGCAAGTCCGATTCAGGGGTGTATTTCTGATTTAGAGTTGATGGAATGATGGAATATATGTAAACAATAGCGTATTTATTCTGATATTATTAATAAAACCTAATACTTTCATTCAGAACTGCAGCTAAACAGTTACAGTTCAGTATGGCCATGTCGATGTTGGCATATTAAGATATTGAAAGTATGGTGCAGAAATATCTATAAATGTTGTATGAGATGTCATTTGTCCGTGCGAGCTTCAGTGACAGTTATATTTTAGTATGGTCATGTAGTCATGATGATAATATATTATCCGATTTTTTTATATTTCTTTGTACATCTCATGAACAAAGATGAGGAAATTGGAAATATGTAGCTAACGTTAAGTTTCCGTCAAAAATTAAGTAATATTTAACCCATATCATCACCTTCAGTGTAAGCTAAACCTCTTAATATGGTCATGGTGATGTTGTCATAATGAGTGTGTCTTGGAAGTTGGCTCAAGAATTGAGAGAGTTATAGCGAACGGTATGTGCCCGTGAAGAAGAAAAAGTCAGTATTCAACCCGTTTGATGTCCTTCAGTGTGTCCTTGACCTGTATATATTAGTAAGGTCATGTCAATGTTGTCATGATGAGTATGTATTGAACGTTTGATAAAGGGCCATGTAGAAATGCAAAAGTTTTAGCCAGCATGAAGTTTACCAGACGAACTTTCGAATGAGAATGTGGTCCATATGTATGGCGTTTTCAGCTCGATCGTGACAGACTCGTTGCTTTCCAGTATGTAAATTGAGCAAACATACAAACAGCAAGCCAACTTTGTCCTATTGCTGTTATTACTTAATTGCCACATAAATAGACAAAACAACGGCAACACAATACAAAATGTATATATATGTATATATATAAGCATCAAAATCAAACGACTTGAAACATACCAAGTTAGATGGCAGAAATTCCACTGCACACACACACACGACGCAGAAGACAACCACTTCTTGTCAACAATTTCGACCAGCCTTGACCACCACGTGGAAGCCGGACTGCTAAAAGGAAAGAGCAATACATAGTAATATTGACCCGTTATTGGCACTGACAGTATAAATGGACGGTAAGCTTTGTCGTGTATTTCCATGTTGAAGCAAAGGACAATGGATATCATAAATCGTTATTTCCCGGTTCACTTGCTGTTATTGTAATTCAGGGAACAGTATGCAAACTTCCTTTAAATACTTCAGACATACGTGTGCTAACACCCTACCTGTGCCAACGTATAACTGCAACCATCTATTCCATGTCATTTTGTCACCTGCATATACCAGAGTTTACAGAATTCACTGCAACGACTATTTTCAGAAATGAAAAACGCATTGCTTTCCTGCATGTTGAGTGAGTGACCATAGAAACATCAAGCCGACTTAGTCTTATTGTTGGCATTACTTACAAGGCACATAAAGAGACAAAACAACATGAACACAAGTAATATATATAAGCAGAAAATTTCACTACGTACTACGCTGAAGGCAACAGCTTTTGTCAACAAATTCAACCAGGCTTGACCAACACGTGCAAGGAGGACTGCTGAAAGGAGAGAGGAATAGATATCAGTATCTCCCCCGTTATAGGCATTAACAGCGTCACAAAATTCTGAGCTTTGGGTTATATTTCCACCCTGACACACACGAACTGGATAAAATAAATGTCTAGTTTCCTGTCCACTTGCTGCTATCGCAGAGCACAAGACAAAATACGTACCTGTGCGTATTCAAATACTTCGCAGAACACAGGTAATGTTTATGTAAAACACAAGTATTCACAAGTGCAATATAGCTGCAAAATGCAGCAGAGGAATTGAAACAGCATAATGGACTTCCGACCGTTGAAGTATATAATTATTATTTCCCTGCAAAAAGTCATGAATTGTGTTCTCAACATTTGGATGGTACCTTATGTACTACATGTGTATCGTATTATCTCTGACAATGTAAGACCTTCGCCAACACTGACACATCAATTTCCCCAATGAGGACAGCCAACACTTCTAGAAAAGGCACCGGCCCTTCTTTCCTGCACAGAAACCATTATCCCGGGATAGAACCTATACTTTTATATGTACATGTACACAGGACGAGCAAAACAATTACTTCGGATATGTGTTACTCAGTGATTTCCATTCGCCAACGGATAATCTCACTGTCAATGCCAATTTAATCCCCAACTGATGTTCCGATATATGGAAGCAATGCATAGGACAACAACAAACTGCAACTTTCCAAAATGTTATGCACTATTTAACAGCTATTTCTCAAGTGCATTTATCTTTTCATTACAAATTTTACAGTCGCCACCATAGCTTAATGTCACATCTTCTTACAATGGCAATGAAGTGAAATCTTCTTAATAACTTCATCGAATACGACCACAGGGACGTTAAATGCTCTTTTTAGACCCGATCCTCATTCCCAACTCTATACCAATATATAGAAAGGGAAGTAATGAGATTTTTATGAAGTCTTACCTCACTTACTTTCAAGTCCTGCTCTCGAAGTTTGCAGAGTTGTTTCTCATGAAATACGTTTGCTACCAGTAACCAAAAAAAGTAAGTGAGGTAAGACTTCATAAAAATCTCAGTACTTCCCTTTCTATATATTGGCATAGAGGTGAATATAGGGATCGGGTCTAAAAAGAGCATTCAACGTCCTTGTGAATACGACCATACAAACGCACTTCAGCTTCCAAACTTCCACGCAAGCGCACTCACACAAAAATAACAAAACGTAAACAATCTTCACAGGAAGCCGAAGTTCTCGTCTCTTTACTAAATTTACAACCGTCACAATAGCAGAATATAACATCTACTTACCCCTCAGCTCAACTGAAGCCGCCTTGAATACTTCCTAAAACACGACAAAAACAATGCAACTTCCAAGATGGCTTCCAAAACAACCCAAAACTGCAAGGTCGACTGACGCTGACTTCGACGCATGCGCACTCATCAAAAACATCAACAATTTCATAAGTAGATCAGATATTCAGCACATTGTTATAAATCAAATCTTCATACAGACACCAACCACATCAAACATTCCCGAAATACGTATAAGCAGATTTCTCAAAACTGCACACAACATTTTGAATGTTGAAGTTCATCGCGACTGACCACAGGGAGTCGAGAGCGCTTGAGACAAAAATATATTTATCCAATACATGACCTCAAAACTTAGAGCATATACACGTACCTACCTTTCGTCGCGAACTTTTTCACAACCGTTACCCACGAACGTTAATGCAATACGTTTAAAATGCTCATTCGAAATCACGCTCCTCAACTGTGCTGCAAAACAATGGCGTCCTCAAAATTTCTCTAAAATTGTCTGCGCATGCGCGGTAAAAATAAACCGGATACCTCAACACCAGATTTATATACAGTCGAACCTCGATAATTCAAAGTCAGCGGGACCATAGGGATATGTTCGAGCTATCGGTGGCTTTGAGGCATCGAGGTTACGATAAAAACAAAAATATCTATCCGAATTTGTGTACCACCCGAAATAGTGTTACTTGTGTACGTGATCTATTGTTCTCGGTATGTTTTTTATGTTCATGCATGTTTGTTTAAACCTCATAACGGATATATAACATGTAATTGTTACACTGAAAATACACTGAAAATACAAGAAAAACTGCAATAATGTGTTTGTTTTATCATTTATTTAAAGAAATATCACAATAATAAATTTTAACATACATTCCGGAAGTACGAATAATGAGAACAAGGTAAGACTGGTTTCGGTACATACAATTGAATAGAATAGACAATAGCGTAGCACATAATTCACTGTTGAAATATCTTACTAAACATACGTTTTTTTGTTTATATAGTTCTTTTATTTAAAAAGTTTGTAATGAGTGATTGCTTTGCACACGAAAAGAGCTATCACCCCATTACTGGGTCCTTCACTAGATTGCTCGGCCTGTAGTAGATCATATGCGATTGACATTTTGAATTTAATATGAAGACGTTATGAAAACCGTTTCCTTATATACACATGTAGCCGTTAAATTTCTAATCAGTAATCACTCGCGAAATGCTCTTCTCTAATTAAAACGTGAACACACTCTATCTTAATTATTGTTTTATTTTTATTAAACCAATCAACAAATGTAATTTAATTAGAAAATCAAAAGTGTTTATCGTAATTAACAGTAAACGAAGTTCAATATTTTAATTATTGTTTTATTTTTATTAAAACCAATCAACATACATTATTTAATTAGAAGATCAACCGTGTCAACCGTGTTTTAACATTAAACGAAGTTCACTAAATATAAATTGTATGTGTCTATTATCGCTTTTCAATCATAAATATTCGCACCTTTAACAACCAACTTTATCTGTTTTCGCACTATGATCGAACTTGCTACAAACAAATGCAAACGCGTCGATTACAATTAATATGGCCGACGTCGAATGGCGACGGATCATCACCTTCGATTAAGCGAGGTTTAAATTCACACAAAAATGGATCTTCGGACAGTAAAAAGTATTCGAGCGAGCCGGGGTATTCGAGAAATAATATTCGAATAATCGAGGTTAAATTACATTGAATTATATAGGAGTTGTGTCGGGACCGGAAAATGTGTTCGAATTACCGATGGTATTCGAATTACCGGTGTTCGAGCTATCGAGGTTCGACTATATATACAGATAGGATACATCCAAGAGATAGCAACTTATGTCATGATCAAATTTAACGACCTGTTCATGTATCTTTATCCACAACTGTCTTTCCGTACTAGAAAAAATCGCTGTTTGTACAGACTAGTTCTCCTGAACCTCTGGCTGCAATTCAACGAAACTTGGCAGGGCTGATCTGTACCAAGCCTAGCTGCATACATCATAGCCATGTTCTGGTTGAATGATTTCGTGAAAGAGTTATGGCCCCTTCCACGTAAACTTTATCTTTAGCCAGTAGAGCGTCCACAATCCCTCTTGGGCCTCTTGTTTTTATGGTAGGTGTAGATTGATGATATAAACAACTTGATGCTTAATATGTATACTAACAGCTTCCTGTTATAATATCTTGACAGTTTGAATGCTTTCTATTTCAGTATTGCGGTACTTCGCTTTGCTGCAGCGGTGCAGGTTGCTTGGTTTTCTCGAAGTTTGGTTAGATTGTTTAGCAGTTAAGGAAGGCATTTGCCAGGTTAGTACTGCGTTGGCGGTTTGGTGAGTGCATGGAGTTGAACTGTGTTGCATTTGTGTTTGTAGATAAAGGTCTTCATGGCTTTATATGGCCATTTGCATTGACGGTTTTACACATGCATTGCTCCATGGTCGAGGTATGTCGAATGGGAAGCCTTTATCCTCCATCTCATCTCCCTTTGAGGTTGCTGTCAAAATACAATCTAATATGGCATTTTGTGTTCAGTGGTTTATAGACCAGATACTTTGACATCAGGCAAGTATTTGGTACTCTGCACTATTTTGTAAAGCTTGGCGTTTCTTAATTGTGCATTTATAAGCCATTGACTTTGCGAAGTTATTTCCTTGCTTTATGTTTTGTGCTATTCTTTACATGGTGTTGCGGTTTGTCTTTCCAGTGTTAAGGTATTCTGCCTTGTTGTGTATCCTGCATCAGGTGTTGAGAGACAGCAGTAGTGAAAGAAAGTGTGTCATGCGACAGATGTTGACGGACGGAAGCAGCGAATGAAAGAGATTTGTCAGGTTAATATTCCACGCTTTGGTATTAAAATTCGGAAAGAACAGTCAAATCTCCAATTGGGAAGAGACCTTTTACAGGCCTCTGCTATATAAGGTAAGAAAGGCCTGATATTGATTCCATGTCAATGCTTCTCGCTGATTGTAGCCAGCTGGGGCATCCATGTCAAATAAACAAATTTCGAGGTTCACGTGTAAACTCAGTCTGAAACCTTATTGGGTCATTTCTTTGATCAATGTTTGAAAGAACATACTGTTGCAACAGTCATACCTTAGGTGCTATGCGCTATTCAGCCGTGTTTGATGTTTCATAATATTCCAGCATTTACAAGTTTTCAGATTTACATGTAACAAAACATATCGTGGCCACATTATATTTGCTTCATTTATGTATTGTGCTCTTTTAATGGTTTTGAAGTTTGTATTTCCAGTGTTAAGGAACATGTATTCTGCCTTGTTGTTTATCCTGCATGACGTGTTGAGGGACAGCAGTAGTGACAGAAGATATTTACCAGGTTAGTATTTCAGTGTGGTGGTATTTTCTGATTCACAGTTTCGTGGTACCTTCAGACGAAGGTTTGTGAGCAGTTTCTTCATTTTCCCCCCTAAATTTTGCGTACAGTTACGATTACGAATTTGATGGCTTTCGCTTGCAAATTAGGCAAGTATCAACCATTCATCTTTTAATTCTGCCTTTAATACACTTTACAGTTCGCTAACACTAGTATCGAGCATGGCATTTCACCGACCTATGTTTTTTTGCCTCATTAGAAACAATCATTGCATTCAGGAATTATTGCCTTGAAATTGCAGAAAATATGTGTTTTGGCATTGCCAATACAGGTCTAACAATGACAAAAAAGAAAATCAAGAGCCTCCCCTGGCTATTTATTAGCTCTACTGACGAAAGATCAGCCTACTCTGAAATGACTGCATGGACTTTCATGAAACTACTGGAATGTTGCCCATGATATGTAGTTGATCCTGGCACAAACTCACGTTGATGCGAAATGCAAGATTGGCGCCAAAGCTAAAAATATTTAAAAAAACAAACAAATTTGTTGAGACTACTTCTAGAAAACTATAAGTGATATTGTTATGGAACTTTTTCTAAAATAATCCTTGTTGAAAATTGTTTTAATTCGAAGTTAAACATAGTCGCCAGTGGCCATCTTTGTTTACATAGAGTTATATAGTAAAAATTGGTAGCTACTACTCCTCTGAAACTACTTGACGGATTTTCATGAAACTTCACAGGGATGTTGCTCCTGATGTGTAGTTGATCCTAGTAAAATTTCAGTTCAGTCTAAATTTCAAGATGGCCATCATGGCTAAAAATAGCTTTTAAAAAAGCAAGTTTGTAGTGACTACTTATCGAAAACTGTAAGCGATATTGATATGGGGCTTTTCTAAAATGATCAGCATGACAAGATGTTGATCCTTGTTGGATATTCTTTTGTTTAGCCATTAAACATTGCTGCCAGCAGCCATCTTTGTTTAGGTAGCGTTATATAGTAAAACGTTGTAGCGACTACTCCTCTGAAACTACTTGACAGATTTTAATGAAACTTCACAGGAATATCGCTCCTGACGTCTAATTGATTCTAGCAAAATTTCAGGATGGCCGGAAATTCAAAATGGCCGTCACGGCTCAAAATTGATTTTTAAAAAAAAGTTTGTAGTGACTACTTCTTGAAAACTATAAGTGATATTGATATGTGACTTTTTATAAAATGATCAGCATGACATGATGTTGATTCTTGTAGAAAATGTTTTTAATTCGACTAAACATGTTTGTTTACATAGAGTTATATAGTAAAAACTTGTAGCGACTACTCCTCTGAAACTACTTGACACATTTCCATGAAACTTCACAGAACTGTTGATCTAGCTATCAAAAACCTATCAGTAGAGCTTCAATGTCATTGACCACTTGTTAACTCTACTGATCAAAGATCAGCAGTGCTTATGCCGTTGTGCGGTGTCCGTCGTCCGTCCATAAACCATTTTTGTAGCGAATACTCCTCTGAAATGACAGCATGGATTTTCATGAAACTTTACAGAAATGTTGCCCATAATGTCTAGTTGATCCTAGCAAAAAGTACATGTTGATGTGAAATCAAAGATAACCGCCAAAGCTAAAAACAGATTTTTAAAAAACAAGTTTGTAGCGACTACTTCTTGAAAACTATAAGTGAGATTGATATGAGACTTTTTCTAAACTGATATGCATGACATGATGTTGGTCCTTGTCAAATATCATTAGATTCGACTTTAAACATGGCTGCCACGGCCATCTTTATTTACATAGAGTTATATAGTTAAACCTTGTAGCGACTACTCCTCTGAAACTACTTGACACATTTTCATGAAACTTCACAGGAATGTTGCTCTTGATGTCTAATTAATCCTAGCAAAAAATAAATCAGGTGGCCCAGATATTGATATAAGACTTTTTCTAAAATTATCAGCATGACATGATGTTGATCCTTGTCGAAAATTATTATTTGGCTTTAAACATGGCCGCCAGCGGCCGTCTTTGTTTACATAGAGTTATATAGCAAAAGCATGTAGCGACTATTCCTCTGAAACCACTTGACGGAGTTTCATGAAACTTCAAAGGAATGATGCGCTTGATATCTAGTTGATCCTAGTAAAATTTCAGGTCAGCTGGAAATTCAATATGGCCGCCACAGCTAAAACTAGATTAAAATAAACAGTGTCTGTCTGTCCGTCCGTAACCTTCTTTTTTTATAGCAACTACTCCTCTGAAACTACTGCATGAATTTTCATGAAACTTTACAAAAATGGTACCCTTGATGTCTAGTTGATCGTAGCAAAAATTTATATTGATATGAAATCCAAGATGGCCACCAAAGCTAAAAAATAGGTTTTTAAAAAACAAGATCGTAGCGACTGCTTCTTGAAAATTATAAGTGATATTGATATAAGACTGTTTCTAAAATGATCAGCATGACATGATGTTGGTCCCTGTTGAATGTTTTTGATTTGACATTAAACATGGCTGCTGCGGCCATCTTTGTTTACATAGAGTTATATAGTAAAAAAAATGTATCGACTACTCTGAAACTCCTCGACAGATTTTCATGAAACTTCACAGGCATGTTGATCTAGCTATCGAAGATCTATTTAGGAGTTCTGGCCCCTTGAATATTTTTCTCAGAAAAATTATGTTGTGTTCTATTTCCTATACAGATTTCCCCCAAACTTTGTGAGAAGCATCAGTATGAAGTGGAAATGCGCATATACATGTAGTCGTGGAGTATGCGTTTGCAGGGATAATAATAACGTTCCGTGATAGCTTTAGTTCGAATTTTTTAAATCTACATCTTTATTAATTTCGCCTAGTTGTGTACACTCTTTATAGGCGGGGACCCAAGCCTGAAAAAAACGAAAACGTTTACCCGGAAAGATATACTCCTGATTTTTTAAATATTAACAGATGGGGGTCTTGTACATATGAAACCACTGTATGGACTTCTGGCATACTTTGCATTTCGTAACAGCATCGCGATTTCTACGGTAACCCATTCGTACCAAGCCAATATATGAAAATCGCTGAACAAACATTCAAAGGAAAATAAATAAATTTGCACACGTCCTATTAGGCAAATACAGTTCCAGTATTTGGAACCTATATGTGTATATGAAATATCAAACTACAGAATCAAGACCTGATTATGTTACACTTTACTAATCTTAACAAGAGTTATAGACCTTTTATGAATTTTGTTTTGTCCTCTGCCAGGGATAATGCGAATTTCTTGTGTTCACAATAACTGCAGTAAACGGTTTCCGATTTCCACTAAATGTTGTATGGTGTTAGGCATTATACCTACAAGGCCTTTGACAAGTTCAATACTGAGTAAAACTGACACCTGCTTTAAAGAGTTATTACCCTTGGTTATTGAAAGAATAGGCACATTTTAGCTTGAGTACACACATTACTTTAGTAAACGGATTCCGATATTCACATTATTTATTGTGAGACTTTATATGTATATGAACTTTGACAAGATGACAATGAGCAGAATTGACACCTGCCTTACTGAGTTATTGCCCTTGATTATTGCAAAAATGCAAATTTCAGCTTTCGTACACAATACATTAAATAAATTGGTTTCGATTTTCACACAGTTTGGCGTGTACATTTATATCAAACGGATTTCAGACAGGTTAGACGAGTATCAAGTTATTGCTCTAAATTGTCGAATAATTCCATCGTCTGATTGTTTCCTACTTTCCTTTGAAATATCATCAATTACTGTGTAATATTCTAATTGAACAAAGAGGATATCGTCCTCTGACTAAGGAGCGTGATTGTTTTCACGATGATTGTAATAAATAGCATTTGATTTTCCATGCTTTTTGGGGTAATATTATTAAGGTCTCGGTTTTGTTTGACAATGAGAACAATTGAGGAGTGGTTTACAAAGTTATCGCCCTTGATGTTTGTAAATATTTAAATTTCAGACTGAGTACACGGCAACTACAGTAAACGAGTTCTGATTCTCACTAATATTTACTTGAAGGGTTTTGGACAATTACACTATAAGGACTTGTCACGTAGTTGTTTTCGAAGCATTTATATTCATATAAGATAATATTGTTTACACACATGGAACTAGTTAAGTATGACACTACTGTTTATAGACAAATTGTTGGAATCCCAAATGAGAACGAAATGTGCAACTCTTGTTGCAGATTTGTTTTTGTTTTGTTATGTTAGAGGTTTCATTTTTAGTCTTTTACCAGATACGCTTAGGCAGATGTAATTGAAGCCTTTTATTATACCTCTTTGTATATGGATGATATATTGGACAATTACAACCCTTTCTTTTCTTTACTACATATACTTTCTTTCCAAAGAACTTCACCTCAAAAAAGCTAATATTTCTCATAGTTGCTATATCTTCTTTACTCGATTTACATCTCGCGATTGAAACTGAGAAATAATAAGCCAACTCTATAACAAGAGAGATCATTTCAATTTTGACACTGTTAAGGGCACGACTAGACAATATTAAAGACAACCATCGAACGTTACCGTCCTTTCAGGATTTAGGTAGACGTCATCATAGGTCCACAATCTTTCATGCGATCGCACAATCAAGTGGAAAGCAAAGCGGTGAACTGTAAATGGGTCAACCACTAAACATGCAGTGCGTTGCAAAATAATAAGGTGACAACCTCCTTTGATAAGCCTTTTAACAGTGATCATTACCCAATCTTTACGAGGATCACCATGTGACTCTGTCAACGTCTTAGAAAAAAGTCTGCGATTACGTCATAATTTGTCACATGACCATAGCTAAAATATCAAAATGGTTATCAGAAATCATCTACGCGACCTGACACCATTAATGCCATGGGGTAGTGCTGAGTGGTAAACAATCGAACGGAACTCCGCTTACTTTGGACATTTTTGATGAATTTAGGTTAGTATTTAAATTTTAGGTAGGCTGTTTAGAGCTATGAAATTTTAGAAAGTGATGGTAAGAACAAGCGATATAATGCAACCCTATGGAAAACGCAATGGTAGAGTCCATTTTTGATTGTTTTAATGGCGGAGTGATATGCCAAAAAACACATTTTATTCTTCCGCAGTATAATGCTGAGCAAACATTAGTGGTTATTCACTAAAATAAATATTGAATAAGAGCAATAAGCTTATATTTGAAAAGGTTTGCGTGACGTTTACTGCATTCATTTTCAAGAAAGTAATAACGACCAAAATATATTAATCCAAAAGTTAGCATAAGCTTTAGCTCAATATTGTGTTACGTGATCTACAGCGGCAGTAAGACAGGACGTTATACCTTTGGAGATGTCTGTAGTGGTGCACACACTAGAAATAGGAAGAAAGTGTGCTTTATAAGGCTGTTTTTGTAAATTAGGAATACCATAGTTGGAAGTTTGTTTTGCTTTAATAGTGCTTCATTGAGTTTTATATCCGGACAAACCTTTGCGAAGGTTTATTATCATAACCCTGATTTACTTAAAGTATTGTCAGAACACTTCTGCTACAAGGTCTGTCACAACGTGAATACTGTGGTGACTATATGTACAGACTTTTTAAGATTATTGGTCATTATCACATTCATACAATCTGTGTTAAACTTGTTAACAAACATAACAAAATAGGATATGACCCTATCATTATGCAATGCACAGCATGTTTAGATGTTGACCCATTTACAGTTCGCCACAATGCTTTACAATTAATGTTGCGATGACCCGGCTGATTTTGAACCCTATGATAACGTCTACTCACAGGAATTTATTACGATATATAATATAGAAGGCTAGAAAGAATATAGTTATAGTATATGTATATAGTAAGGGGCCTTCTTCAGCTCTCTATCTCTATCCTTCAATACTATATATCATAATGAATGCATGTGCTTCTACCTAAATAGGCCTAATTTTTTATTTAATATTGTCTGATCGTAATCATTCTTTTTTTGTCCTGGCTTCTGACAAGTATTTGCTTTTTGGGCTTTTTGGGAATTTCTATTCATATATACATGATCATTTTGTGTTATACTTATATTGCCTACTTATTGCTATTCATACTTCCTAGTTTGTAAGGGGTTACAGCCTGGCTGGTAAAATTTTATTGGAATGAAAATAGGGTAAGAGTGAGGTATGGTGCACTCTAGAACCTGGTTTAACCCCGGCAGCCTTTATGTCACTGACCATTCCAAGGAGGTACCCATATTGTCACTGACCATTCGAAGGAGGTACCCATATTTCAACCGTTTGAGTTTGCCATTTCGCATACTTTGCTCTTTTCTATCCTTGTGATTGGTGTTTGTTTCAAATACGTATGTTTGGTTGATTGAGTGTGTTCTGTGAATGTTATATTTCCTTCTCGACTTTTATACTATAATTTGTTTCTGACTCGAAGTAGGATATGGATCACATTTAGTGATACTTACAGTTTTACACTGTAAACATGATTCTATTACACTATTTAATACATTGCGTCCCATGGATCAAGGCGATACAAACCGTAGGAAAATATTCAAGTTCATGATGTGTTTGAGAAACGTTGACAAACTTCTTAACCAGAAGTTGCCTGTTCAATCAATTAGAAACTAGAATTGAAACTCAAGGTCACAGAAACACCAATGTTGGTTGGACAGTTAATGATCATATGTAACAAAAGTGCACATTTCAAATAAATCATTTATATAGTATTCAAGATGTTTTAGAGATACTCTTTCAGACGTCATACCCAAACAATGACGTCGCTCAATCGCCTTCCAACGAAACTAGTCAATAAAACCCCCGTTATTTTTCTGATAAATACAATCAAACGTCTGTGACAAAATAGTGAACCAATTTGGAAGTTTACAATTTGATAAGACAGTAATTGCAGTAACTTCTATTCTATTTTCAAGGTAAATTAAAGGTCCATAACTGTATTAAGAAATCTAAAAGCTACCATCGAAAGGATTCTAAATATCTGCCAGTAGGTTAATGTTACTAAGACTTCACACTAAACGATATGGTTTAAACCGTACACAATTCAAGATAGTTGTTGCAATAACCATATTTTCTAAGTAAATTACGGGCCATACCTCTATTCCAAAATGGCAAAACAATTAGATGTATCATAAATATTATTAACATATACTGGTATCCTATTTGAATATAAAATGTCCACCCAAAATGTTGTTTAAATTTCAACAAAACTCGATTAATAAACATAAACTCAACACAAAAATGTATTTTCGTAGATAATCAGGGGCCATAACTCTATTTAGGAAAGGCAAAGGTACACATTGATCGTAAGGAAGGGATGTCTGTTTGATATAAGGCTTCACAACAATTTTAGTTACAACTCCAAAATAAGATAAAGAAACCTTGCACCTAAGCTTTACCCAAAATGTGCATTTTTGTTAAGTAACTCAGGGGTCATAACTCTATTCTGAAAAGGAAAAAAATCGGTCTTGCTCGTAAGAAAGTGACATCTTAACGATATAACCCCCACAGTAAAGTTGGTTTTAACCGAAAACAATTCACATAAGTTATTAACAACGTGCATGAAAGCTTTAGCCAAAAGGTGTATGCCCGTCCCTCCCTCCACCCATCTGCCCGCCATATTCAATCCTTAAACCGCTTTTGATTTAAAATAAAATAATTGAAAATTGCATTCGGCATAAACAATTTATAATTAGGCGTGCATATATCTTATTTATGTACAAAACAAAATCATATTGCTAAAATATAAACTTGTACACCTTTTTTCTTTGACTATCAATATGTTCTTATCACTTTTGGGCTTCCGTAGAAAATGCGTTGGTGTTACGAAATGCAAAGAATACCATTAATCCATACAGTGGTTTCGTATAGAGTACAGTTTCTGCTATTGATATGCAAAAAATCACGAGTATATCTTTCCGGGTAAACCAAAAGTGTTTTTTTGCACGATACGAGAGGTTGGGTCCCAGCCTATTATGTGATGTCGGGGCGATCTCTGTAGTGTAACGAAACACGCTTTTCTTTCGAGAAAAGAGATCCAAGTTCAAGTCTTGGCAGGGACCTGACAAACTGAAATGTACATACAAATTTTGTTTTTATCACATCAACAATGTTGTTTTTGTACAGCATGAACTTACAAATATGTACATTTGATAGTCATTCATCATATTATTACCGTATGTAATTGTAATTATTCATACATATTCAGAGTGTGTTTTTATATAATTGTACATTGTAATTATTCATACATATTTAGAGTGTGTTTTTATATAATTGTGCATTGAAACATTATTTATAGTCGAAAGAATACATTTAGCTGGAACTCGGCTATAGCGAATTGTCGGTTTTAACGAAAATAAATTCGTCCGGCTCCTCCAGTCTTTGCTTAATATAAAAATAGCGAATATAGCGCTTCCTTGGTTATAGCAAAGCACTTGAATTGGACGTTTAGTTTCAAATTAAAACATTTCATCTTTATTTCGCTTTTTCATACTGTTCTCTGCCGTTGCTAAACCAATTAGAACTCACTATTAATTTTACACAAACAAACCACACATGATGCTGTAATTCCAATGCAATGAATTAAAAAACAAATATATTCTACAATTTCCATTTGTATTGCCGCTCGTCGTCATAGTATATATTGTATACTATTACTTTTCTTGTTATTAGTATGGTCAATAAGAAAATAATGTTTACCTAGATATTATGGCATCTGGTCCAATATAAACAAGTTTAAGTCATTGTTAACGTTCATCTAAATGCCGGTCATAATCAATTTCTTATATAAATTCTTTCGATATTTTTTTAAGAAAAAATATGTTGATATATACATCATTAGAAGCGCAATTCTTTTCTCTTTCTGTTGAAGCATATTTGAACTTTAAAACTTTATTTGTAGAAACAATTGTTCTTTATTATGTTAGCCTTTTCTGCTATGTACATTTCAAAAAAACAAATAAATGTTCTACTATTTGTTTTTTGCAATAAACATGATAAAAGGACATATTATTAATTGGAAGCATTCTAAATGTCGTTCCTTTGCTTAATATCTTGAACTTTTAATATTTTATAAAGAATTGAAAAAAAACAAAACAATTATTTTTTTCAAAACTTTCAAGAATTCGTTGAAACCGGGACTACATTTTAATTGTTAAAAACTATGTTTATGTCAGGGTTTGTTATATTTGGGTTCTCGCCGATCGTTGGTAAACAGAAGCAACTGTAAATATATATTGTAAACATATATATTTAATGTAAATATTATTGTGGATAACAATCGTCTACTCGCAAATCAAGTATTTGTTGTATATCTCTGATTTGTTTACAAACACATAACAAATATGGCTGACGGAAGTGGTGATCAAACCTAATCAAGGTAACACAGGTATGTAACAAAGGCAAATTAATCAAAGGCATATAAAATGCATTCCTTAGCATGAAACTACATTTAACTTACACAAGCATAATGATAAATACATAATACACAAAATGCAATAAGAATTACCTGTAAATATATATTGTAAACATATATATTTAATGTAAATATGATTGTGGATAACAATCGTCTACTCGCAAATCAAGTATATGGTGTATATCTGATTTGCGATCAATCGATTGGCTCCATCAATCAGCTAACTTGCATAAGAAAGGTATGTGTATTTTATGTGTGAAAGGTGAATATATATGTAGATGGAACGTCCTGCTCTATATAATAGATACATAGGCATCATACCACTAAATCTAAACTACTCCCTAAGAAACACTAGACTGGATTCCACTAAACCTGTTTAAACCTGTGACATATAGTTTACAAAAGGGACATTTAGGTACATTAATTTATTTAAGGCTTGTATGAACAAAACACATTATAACAAGGCCATTTTCTTTCTTGTTCTCAGATTTTTCCTGAAACACTTGCACAGGAGGAGGGGAAAAATCGGAACATTTGCAAGCATGATCTTGTAATGGTGTTAGTGAAATTGTAAAACATTCAACCGACCAAACAAATCTATACAACCTGATTGTCTGATTTTATCTTTATTTGAAAACATGATCACATGTTTGTTTGAAATGCGAGACCAAACACACGAATACCTGATATTTTTTTTCATGTTTTGTCCAAGAATTTATCAGATGTTTATTATTTTTGCAAAAATTAGTGACTGACGGTTTGAAAAGCAAACCATCCCAAAACATCTCCCCTAATATGTATTTTGCACCACTTCAGTTTACTGAGAACTGAACTTTTACTGAAGGTTATGAATACCTCCACTTTTTGATCAGTTGTCATGGGTATATGAAGTTTAGTAACAACCAATTCAAAACTGTTTTAGGAATGCAAGTATAAACATGATGAGAACTATATATTATTACCTTATAAATCATTGAACTTTACCTGTCCAGCATTTGAAGTCCTGAATTAGATGGTCAACTCCACAGGGTTGATCCTCATTGTCGTACTGTATTTCGTAAACAGCTTCAACATCTTCACCACGCACAACACCCAAAACTGTTCCACAAAACCACTTTACAGAGTCCTTACAAATTTGACTTTGGTGCCACGCCGATATCTACAACATAGCATAATTTTTTCATATAAGTTGTGTTATATATATATTTTACAAGGTATTTATTTCACTAAATACCTAATAATATTAGTTACACAATATATTTACGAACATTTACAGATATAAATATTCCCAAAATTAAAACCAGAACATATACTGAAACGAAAAGGAAACTCGGGAATTTCCGCTATATATTGTATGTACAATATGCTGCTGTTAATCGAATGGTACATGGCTTTGTAAGACCTTTCTTTTCGGAAAAAATACTAAAACAACAGATAACACAGCAAATATCATTCCTTCAATGTTTCATTATTGATAGAGTACGCGTTTGCTCAAGCATGTGAGAAAACCTAGAATGCAACATTTTGCAAACTCTGTACGTTAAATACAGTACAGAAATGGCTCAATTTTTCAAAGTAGAACTTCAACATTGATGCATTTCTTGTTAAAAAGTGTACTGTGATTAAAACGTATACAGCATCACAGCTGTGGGCTTTCTCTAACTAACTGCAACTTATGTTTCTTCAAAAAAAACTTGGGATTTCTTTGGAATATAATGTGGAATTAATTGTGCAGTATATACAATATATAGCGAAAATTCCCGAGTTGCGTTTCTTTTTCGCTTCAGTATATTTACTGAAAATGACTGCTGGTTATATAATATTATGAAGAATGCACATGTGATGAACTAAAAATGCAGATGTATAAGAATATTAACGAAACTAAGCCGCCAAATAACTGCCAAATTACACTACAAACCCGTTCATCAAAGTCTTATAATAATGCATATATGCCAACTGAATGTATAGGTTTATTGACGTGTTATTAAAATACCCGTGATTGAATATGAGTTTAATGAATTATCAGTTGTAACTGTTAATGCGACGCTTGAGTTTTTGGATCACCTAAGTTGAAGGCTCAATGTGATCTATCGGGATCACTCTTCGTCCGTCGCCCATCGTTAACGTTTGTTCAAACGACTTCTCAGAAACCGCTTGACCAATTTTGACCAAACTTCACATGTAAGATCCTTAGAAGAATGCTTTTTAGATTTGCTAAAATTAGGTCAGTGCGACATCCAAGATGGCCGCCATAGAAAATATTTAAATTACTTCTTGTACACGTGGAAGGTAAGGCCGTGGGTTCAAATCCCACTGGAGGTATATATTTTTTTTTATTATTCATTTTTATTATCGTTTCCTGTTTGGATGCGTTTTTCTCTTTTGATTATTTTTTCTAAAGTTTGTATATAAAGATTTTGCATGTTTTACATAGACTTTTATAGGGAAAACTTAAAAATATCTTCTTTTAAGTTAGCATGGAGTTGTGGGTTTAAATTTCGGTTGATGGAGTTGTGTTGTGCACTTGTAAAAAGACATTGAAATAAATGATGAAACCCCTTGATATAAAAGCCATTTAGCCTGTAGAGCATCCACTGGCCCCCTTGTTCTTTATTTATTTAACGATATCTAACCCCTGGTCTATCAAGTTTGCTCATTTGAAGTCCCTGGGGTCAAAGACGGAAGCAACCCCTGGGTCCAAAGTTTGAATGTAGAGACTTTGCATGTTTTTACCCGACTACAAATCAGTAGTGTTATTTATTTACTGGTCCTTTGGGATCATCAAGCCCATACTGTGTTGATTTAAAGTAGAATATCGCTTAAACCGGTGCTAGGAGGCGTGAGAGGTGTTGCATCCTATACTTACCTCTCATGAACAGACTCAATAAAACCGAGTCTGCTACATTACTCTCTTGTTTGTGTTTGTTGCTCCCAAGGGATCACATTTTCAGTATTTATTTACATAAGGAAACACTTAAAAACATCTTCAATCAGCAGTTGCGAGAGGACAATTTTTTCATCATTGCAAAGATCCTCAGGTGATCGAATCAGGACCATATTGACCCTCTTGTTAGGTTTGGCCTGGCTGGTTAAAGCCATTTATATTGTGTCTATAGAGTTTGGATTCTCAAAATAAGTAAGTTATATATATATACCTCATCATCAGTAGGTTTAGAAACGGTGTACATAATTTGTAAAATTTGACTGTTGTTGGCAGGATAGCTACTTTAAGTGAAATGTATTACAATGAAGATTTTATGAGATATGTTTTATTTACTTCAAAAATAGCTTGCTGCTTTCCTGTTCGATTTTTATATCTATATTTACCTGCTTATGACTAAGGAATTGCGTGTTGAAGGAAGTTCTACTTGTGACGGTGATTCTATCTGTGTAGTCTGTCTTGGTTTTGTTGACAGTTTGGTTGCTTTCGTTCCTGTCGAGTTCTCATACTGCAAGTACATAAAATATACAACACATGAATCTAACATATTTCACTATTAAAGCAAGGCAGAATTTATGTTGCTAATTCTGACAGAGTATTCATATCTTTAGGACACAGTTCTAAGGCTGCAACTTTTGTGGTTGGATAGCTCAGTTGGTGGAGCCTCAGTACAGTCAGCTGAATGCACTGGGTTTGCGTCCTGGTATGGATGCACTCCCGCATTACATAATACAACATAATATGCCATTTTTATCACAGTACTTATGTAATCCAGTGGTTGAGTCTCACTTGTGCCATGGGATGAAATTATACGTGACACAGTTTTGACATTTAGTAAAGAAAGGGTAGTGATTTAAATTAGGCATCCCAATTTTTCCAACATATCTGGGGTGTTCCTTCAAAAGTAAAACATAATAGGCGCACACAGATATGCATAAAAGCACTGAGTCAGGTTATTATTGAAATCAGTATGAAACAAGATCAAATGAACAACTGATCATTTATGACAGACTATACTGTGTTTGTTAGAATACAATAGAATAGAATGGTGAAACAAGCAGTAAAGACCCCGTTCGTACTCAACTTATTGTTTCGAATCGGTAATAATATGTCCGGACATACATGGACTGAGAGACCGGTGACTCATTAATTAAGTGATGTAAAATTTATCAATAGCAACTCGAAAACATAAATGAAGTGATAAATAGTATGCAGTTAAAACAAAAGTACCGGTAAATGGGAAGATTGAAGGTGAAAAAAAGTTTATGAAAAAAGAAAAGAAATGTCACTTACCATAAAATTGGAAAGTGTGTTCAATATATATTACGTGTTTGCAAATAAATTTACCCATATTCCAGGTTCTCTTATTCCATGAATTTTACCCTCACCCTCTCTTGGGGCAGCCAACTCAGGTAGTACTGCATTCAGATAGAATGCTGTAAGTTTAGGCAGCATAATACTCCATAACTGACCGTCTTGTGTAACTCGTTCAACGTGTAGTTCTTAAGGATTTTCAGCTTGCACAACAAAATCCAACCATTTATAGTTAGTAATATGCAGCAATCCCAAACACTGATAAAAGTAATCATGTCTTGTTTTCGTTTTTAGCTCTCCATCTCGTATTTCTAAACAGAAATTTACGGACTTCATTGAAGCAACTTGTGTCAGAGTCACTGCTTTATTGTACAGTACATTTTTAATTTCTATCAGTCATCATACCTACAAATAACTTTTCCATCTGGACTAGCTGCTAAGAACTTGTGATTTTGTGAAATAACAATATTCACTACAGTATTTCTTTCAGTTTCATGTATTATGTGTCTTGCGTTTCACAATTTTACCAAACACAGATGAGGGTAATCGTTTTTTTCGTTCGTGTACTCACAAAGAAGAACTAGATTGGTCTCGTGATTTTTCTTCTATCTTTTTGATTTCACTGGTACATATTTCAATATTTGATTCAAAATACTTTGTTTGTGTTTCTTTTAATTCTTCCTCCCCTATGTCATCAAGTGATTCTTGCTTTCTTGCTTGTTTATTCCTTCACTAGCCTGCTTTTTCTTGCCCATCTTTTTTTTCTCTTCTGTTTTTCCTTTACTGATATTGTTTCTTTCTTTCTTTCTGTCTTTCTTTCTTTCATTCTTACTGTAGTGTTCATGAAATATTTCAACAGGCTGCGTCGATGTACATTGTTCCCGAGCTGTAAAAGCCCCCTCAGGACCAAGTTTGATCTGAGAACACCATCATAACATCTAGTGTGCCAAGAAATTATGTTGCAGTGATTGAACATTTTCCCGCCATCAAACTTGGATCGCACATGCATCCAGGACTCACATAAGTTGGTTGTGAAGTGCCCAATTAGTATGTCACTCTTTTCTGTTACCCTGTTCAAAATAACACTTTTGTTTTTGAACATAAGTGTTATTTTGAACAATTTCAATTGATTTCAATTGCACGGTTACATCATTTTCAAGAATAATGTCCGACTCCATAGCCTGACTGGATTTGTCCCAGTTTTTAAAACGTTAATGAGATTTTGTCTCCAATTGATTCAGCTCTTGCGCAAATATAACAAAATTTAATTCTCACTCCAATATGCAAGCTTTTTTTTAGTTTTTGGACCAATAATGATGGCCACTCATCCAAGGGCATTACATGAATGCTTGTGTGAGCGTCCATCACATATGATAGCTATTGAAGACACATCTGTGTAATATATCAATTCAGTATTTAATTTGAACAACAGGCCCTCTGGTGATAACTCTACCGGTTTAAAGGGACACACGGCATAATGATTTGTTATAAACTCGCAGCATCACGTGTTTTTTTTTTTTTTACATAACTTGTTTATTTGTAATCATTAATATTAATTATTACAACAGTTCAAAGCAAATTGTGTTTACATATTACTCTGTAGTTGTTCAGTACTAAACTGTGCCTTATATTGCACTGATAATTCTATTTTTAAAAACATTTTGTGGAATAACAAAGAAGTTTGAAAACCCAGAATTTGATTTTATTTATTTGAAAGCAGGTTTAAAGTTAAAATGATGCTTGATTATTAAATTGAGCTGCTAATTTGAATGCTTGATACAAACATGATATTTTTGTCGTTTGAACGAAGGTGAATTAGACGAAAATTGATTTCCCTTGATCGTGTAAGCTCCGATAGGTGGCGTTACAATAGTGCTCGAGGTGTTGTTGAGCTCTGTTTGGCGCTAAATTGTCATTCAGCTTTGGGTACGACTGACGATAACACGGTTTTTATATTCGTCGAAAATTATGGAAACTCACTTGTGCGCGGACGGTGAAAATTTGCCAAGCAGTCAAAATTTTGACATAAACAATAATTTGAAGGAGATTCTGCTGGAGTTACGTGGCCAAAAACGTGAATTAAGCGAATTGAAAGAAAACGTGAATGAAAGTGCTAAAAAGTTAAAAACGGAAAAGGACATACATTGGCGCTTCGAAGGCAATAAGGTACAATTTGAATTTAATTCAGAAATAGAGGACTCTCTAAAGCAAACGTTGTGGGCTTTGTCCAACACGAAGGTTGAATATGCGAGAGAAGTGCTCATCGAAGCTTGCGGCAAACTCCAGGTGCGGAACAAACACATTCGCATTGCGGATTCATCCGAGGGCGGATGGGAAACCGTCCGACAATATGCAACCAACCCGCTTGCCAGCGACTCGGATGATGAATCCCGAATTAACAGGGCGGAAACCCGTGCTGTTCGGAAAAGGTAGAGTCAGCAGAAACCAAAATCCAAAAAACCAGCAGTTGCCTATGGGTATTCGGACAGTTTTACTGCAGGTCGTTCTATGGGTGGCCCTTCTAGAGCAGGGTGTTTCAACTTTCAAACACCAGCCCAACTGTTGGGTACCAAGTATGGCTCTTTTCGTGGCTACACAGCCCCTTCAGCCCAGCGAAGCCCTTTCCAGCTTGGACCCTGCTTCGCGTGCGGTGAACTCAACCATGTGCGACGTACGTGCCCATATACCAGAGGTTCACAGCAACCTGATCAACCCGTCAAGAAATGAAACAGTCCAAAAGACGGAAACCCCAGTGGAAAAACCTGGTATTGATTTCCAAGATGAGTATTCTATTTATAGCAATGATATGTACGATCAAGATCGATTTACAGATAATTTCTATGTTTATAAACAAGGACAAAAAGAAATTATTGTTAAAAATAGACTTAAAAATCATATTGATTTTTGGAAATCGATTGGTGCAAATCAGTTTATATTAGATACTATCATGTATGGTTATAAGATACCATTTTATTCTTCACCAGAGAAATATATATTAAAAAATAACAAATCGGCATTAGAAGAAAGTCCGTTTGTTATCGGAGCTATTAAAGATTTACTAGATCGAGGTTTGATAGAAAAATGTATTCAGGTGCCCACAGTAGTAAACCCACTGTCTGTTTCTATCCATAGCAATGGCAAGAAACGTTTGATTTTGGATTAGAGGGTTGTAAATAAACATGTATGGAAACAATCCATTAAATATGAAGATTTAAGGCTTGCCATCATGTACTTGGAACATGGGGGTTGGATGATCAAATTTGATATCCACTCAGCTTATCATGTTTTGGATATACATGTAAAAGACACAGATTATTTAGGGTTTTCTTTTGTAGATGAGACAGGCAATGTTGCATATTACAAGTTTTTAGTATTGCCGTTTGGCCTCGGGGTAGCCCCATATTTATATACAAAGTTTACACGCCCTTTAATTGCAAAATGGCGAGGTGAAGGCAAGAAAGTGATTATGTTTCTTGACGATGGTTTTGGCACTGCCGGTACTTACTCTAGTACACAGAAATTGTCTAATGAGATCAAAGCAGATTTGCTAAATTCTGGGCTCATACCTAAAGTTGACAAGTCCATATGGGCACCGGTACAGGTGCTAGAGTGGCTTGGAGCCCTTCTGAATTCCATTGAGTTTACAATTAGCATTCCACAGCGTAGATTAGATAAGGCCATGCATACTCTTGGCGAGCTTAAATATATGTCATGGGTTCCCGTCAGGAAGGTTGCCAGTTTTGTTGGTCAAATAATTTCAATGAGCATAGTTATTGGTCCAGTTTCTCAGATAATGACTCGTTACATGAGTATGGACATATTAAAGGCCAAAACGTGGAATTCACATATTAAACTGTCTCCAGACAGTTTAGAACAACTTAAGTTTTAGGAAAGTACTTTGACATCGTTAAATGTTAAGCATCTCAATGCAACAGGGGCCTGTTCTAAAATAGTCTATAGTGACGCGTCAGGCACAGCGTATGCTGGGTATGAAGTCGGGACCATTAATGGGGTGTCCCATGGCACATGGTCCGGTGAGGAAGCTAGTAAATCTTCCACATGGAGAGAACTCTGTGCCGTGTTCAGGGTGCTAAGAGCATTAGTACATGTTCTTAAAAATCAAAGAGTGAAATGGTTCACTTATAATATGGGGGTTTGCAGTATAGTCAAAAAGGGGTCTATGCAACCCGATTTACAGAAATTGGCTATGCAGATTTTAAATTTTACTTCTGAATCCTCAATTCACTTAGAAATTGAATGGATTCCGCGAGGTCAAAACGCAAGGGCAGACTATTTGTCAAAAGTTATTGAAGTAGATGATTGGGCGATTGGACAGTACATTTTAGATTCGATTCAATATAGATGGGGGAAACTTGATGTAGATTTCTTTGCATCAGAGCACAATGCTAAATTACCAGTTTTTTATTCAAGATTTTGGTGCTATAAATCGGCAGGTGTAGATGCGCTTACGCATGATTGGGGACATTGTTTTGGATTATATGTACCCCCGATTATTTTAGTGTCTAGAGTTCTTAGGAAAATGGAACATTGTAGAGCCAGGGGTATTCTGGTTGTCCCGGAGTGGAGGTCAGCAAATTTCTGGCCTCTCTTGTGTTGCGAAAATGGAGGTTTCAAATATTTCGTGCAAGATGTTATGTATTTACCCACAGACAAGGATTCTTATATACCATGTAAAAATGGGGTAGGAATATTCGGAAACGAAGACCTAAAATTTAACATGCTAGCCATGTACATACATTTTAAATTGAGATAGTTGCTCAAGGGAAACTACCTGTACAAAATTGTACACATGTGAAATCAGATTTAGCTCCCCTGTATAGGAGATGAGCAAATAGCCGTATGGCTTTTGGTATTTATTACATGCCAGTATATGCATACCATTATGCGATTATAATACCCTGTTTAGGGTGTTAAAGGGCGTATGCCAGTGCAACGAGCCGGTATCGGCTTGTTGGTTACTATGTGCGGGTTTCGGTGCGTAGGGTTAAATATAAATGCAAGTAGACTGATGTATGTGAATCATAATTTATATTGAAATAGTCTCACACAATTATTTTTTCAGAGTTATCAGGATGAAGTTGATGAGCTACCGGGCGCCTTGGCGGACAAGGTCTCCTTGCTACCGGAATTACTCAAAGAATCACGAGCGGACAATACTTGCTTGAGTTATAAACGTGGATTCACGCGTTGGAAATCTTGGTGTTTGAGTAATGGACTAACAAGTAAGGAAGCCTTGCCGGCCAAGGCGTTACATGTAGCGCTATATTTGACTTCTTTAGTTCAAACAGCAAATACACCAAGTCCGATTATCAATGCAATATATAGTATAAAATGGTTTCACGATATGTTCGATTTAAAATCGCCCACGGATTCAAAATTAGTTAAGAATATTTTGGAAGCTGCTAAACGTAAGCTTTCCAAACCTGTTCGTAAAAAAGAGCCAATCACTATTGAAATATTATCAAAAATGTATAAGGATTTGTACGAAGAAGACAATGTTAAAAATCAGAGAACAATTTGTGCATGTTTATTGGCATATGCCGGATTCATGAGGAGTGAAGAACTGTTGAAGTTGCGTAGAAATGACGTTTTGATAAATCCTGTATATATGAGTGTGTTTATTGAATCTAGCAAAACTGATAAATATCGCGATGGAGCTTGGATTCTGATTGCGAGGACAAATTCGATGTTGTGCCCAGTGTTAAATCTTGAAAATTATTTTTCATGGGCAAAAATAAAAAGTGATTCAGATGTTTATATATTTTCTCATTTGACCGCAACCAAAACTGGCTTTAAAGTAAGAGAAGATGGAAAGCATTTGGCTTAAAGTAATCTCAGAACATTATTCTTGGAAGCTTTTAAACCTTATGTTCCAGATATAAACCAGTTTTGCTTGCATTCACTGAGATCAGGCGGAGCTACGGCTGCTGCTAATAGGGGTATTCCTGATAGAATGTTTAAGCGCCACGGTCGATGGCTTAGTGAATCGGCCAAAGATGGCTACATTAAGGATTCTGTGGAAGAGAGATTGAAAGTTTCACTGTCCTTGGGACTTTAATTATCAAAGAATTTATGTAAATAGATCAAGAGTGATTATGGTGAAGTTATATATTTAATAAGAGTATTCATAATACTGGAAAATGCTAACATTTCCTTATGTTACAGCCCGTTCTTTTAGTTCAGTCGGTCGATTGTATCCCAACGGCTCATACCAAAAAATACTTGTGTTTTGTTGTTTTATTGTAAGTCTATCGGAGGTGGAGTATATTAAGGGAAATCAAGATTGCCGTGTGTCCGTTTAAGGTTGTATGGTCTCTCCATAGCATTGTTTTTTGAATACAATAGATTATTGATAAAAATCACCTGACCAATTTGGTGGAAATGGAGTAAACAAGAGCTGTCGGAGAACAGAGCAGCTCGACTATTCGATTTTTCGGAGAATAATAAATTATATAGCCAGTATATACCATCAGAAAATAAGGCTAAACAATGTGGAGGTGGGGAGGGCCGGGCGGGTATAGAAACTCTGGCCGATATAAAGTTATTGTTAGAATCTCATACAAATTATAGTAACATTTGGGCAGGGCGTGACATTTTGTTTTTATATTTATCAGTTTTAATGGAAAATTGCTGTCATTTTAAAGAAATTTGTGGTCGAAAGGCAACTCAGGGAGGGAATGGATGAGAGTCTAGCATTGTTATAGTGGCCTCATTTCAGTTTTTTTCATCTCTGTATCTGGATCTCACAGTTTTAGACTAATAACACTATTTGATTTTTGTTTTTAAATGAGCACCCGCCCCCAACCCAATCCAAATCATTAGATGAGGATTGATGAGAACCACCTCCAACCATCAACAAAAGCCCTAAATAAAACTAACAGCGAAGGAATATTTACATTTTCCCATGCTCATGCCTCCACTTTCATACGAAATGTGAACGTGCATTAAAAAACACCGCATACTGTGTTCTGTTTAGGAATTATTATTCATGAAAATGTTTCAGCAGGTAAACACGATTACTTGGTGTATTTTTGTTGTTAACACATCAATATGGGGTTAATGTTGCTAGCAGTTGTACATACTATTAAATAAACGTGTAGTTAGATCCCATCGAAATAACTTAGTATAGGCTTAAAGCATCAAATGAGTTAATATAAATAATTTATGCACCGAAAACAGATGAATCTTTGAATTTTCTCGACCAAACAATTTAATTAACCTATTTAAATCGATTATTGTATGGGGCCTAGTTTAAGAAATATAAAAAGATCGGACAGGGAAAGTAGAATTCAAGGTGGACAGTAAACCACAAAACACAGAAACAAACACGCAAACAGACAAACAAGAAGGCAAAAGCAATAATAAATGCAAACACAAAAAGAGTTGACAATAGGGCTACCGCCTTGGAACGGTCAGTGGCAAAGTAGGCCACTGGGGGTTTAAACCGGTTCTATGGTGCACCAAACCTCACACTTACCCTACTGGCATCCCATTAAAACAGGACAGTGTAAATAAAGAAATCCCCGCCATGATCTAATCTCTAACCAACAAGGCAGCATCAATAGGCAATATAAGTAAAACACAAATATGCTCGTGTAAATATAATACAAAAAAACAATAGCCTAGAAATCCACAATGAAGGTACTCATTGACTTTGCAGAAGCCAGAGCAGTAAGAGAATAAACCATTAAGGGTACGACAAGAAAGATCATGGACAAACATCAAACGCCACCGTCCCTATGGGCTTTAGGTAGGCGTCATCATAGGGTCCCCAGCCTGTCCGGTCATCGTACAATTAAAGAGGAAAGCATAGTGGCGAACTGTAAAAGGGTCAACCCCCAAGCATGCAGTACGTTGCAAAATGATAGGGTCATAACCTCTTTTGATAAACTTTTTAACAAGCTTAACAAAGATAGTATGAAAGTGATCATGACCTAGAATCTTACGAAGTTTATAAATCACATCACCATAGAAGTCAGGTTGTGATAGTCCTTGTCGCAGAAGAGTCCTTAAATTAATTTTATATTTGGAAAGAAGATCAGGGTTACGATAATAAAATTTTGCAAAGGTTTTACGAAGTTTATGGTAACGGTAACCCTGATTGAGTAACTTTTTAGTTATACAAAGATTACGATTATTAAAGTCCTCAACTCGAGTACAAGCTCTAGAAAAACGAATAAGTTGAGACACATATACCCCATAATAAGTTGCTCGGAGAACATCCCCATCCAAGTGGGGATAATTAACAATGTCAAAATTAAAATCATCTCTCTTGTCATAGATTTTGCTAATTATTTTACCATTTTCAATCGAGAGATCTAAATCAAGAAAAGAAGCCTTATTATCAGATATATTAGCTTTGTTAAGCTGAAGTTCTTTAGGATAAATATAATTAACCATAGTTGGAAGGAAAGGCTTGTCAATGTTCAATATGTCATTCAGATACCGAGAGGTATCATTAAAGGCTTCAATAACATCTGACTGGGTAACTGGTGAAAGACTCAAAATGAAAACCCTTACATAGCAAAATAAGAACAAATCTGCGACAAGTGGTGCACAGTTCGTACCCATAGGGATACCAACAATTTGTCTATAAACGGTGGTTTTAATGCATATGTACAATGCATATGCAAAACTGAAAACACATTACGACGGTTTTACTCGTATTTGGATTGACACCATTAACCTTCGCCTCCAGTCCCTTTAATCATAGAATAATATCAGAAACGGATCTCTTTATGTTAACAATAATGAATATATTTTAATATTGTTTAACGAGCCAGTTTGTGCACAACGCGTGTAGGGTGTCATACATAGGTAAAACTATCTATATTATCAAAATAATGCTGGAGACAGATGGTCAATTGACGAGAGGCGTTCCGAACACTATTATAACAACCAGCGTTGCATTCAAAGTTCGGTCAATGTCCACTGTTCGATATACGAACATATTCTTGCTTTCAACATTCGACCCAAGTCTTGAACTTGCCCAGCATTAAACATTCGAAAACAGCCCTGCGTTGAAACATTCGAACTCAGCGCTGCGTTCAGCAGTTGAACAGAGATAAGCAGCCAGTCATGCGTTTAACATTCGAACCCAGCTATGTATTCAATAGGTATTTTGGTAAAACTAAAGTCAAAGTTGAAAAAAAGGATTATAAACTAGAATCACTCAATTAAGCTGCACTGTTTTGTTTTTTCGGTTCTATCGTCACCGGCACCACTGAGGTTAGTCCAGAAACGTTCCTTAATCCTCGTCCATGGGTGTGGTAGTAAACCGGACGGTCCCGTCTATCCGAGTCTAGCCTTCAAACATGTTATATTGACACATGGCAATCTTGAAGTGTTTATCAAGCAGTGACTGCCACATCAGAATCTCGATTTATTTTATCCAGTATCATTTTGACTTTAAACCTGCTTGCATATACTTAAATAAGAGTTTGAGCTTTTATTGTCTTATTCTACCATAGGTGCAAATATAGTATGGGTGCACTATAATCAACATAAAACAATTTGCTGTATGCTATTCTCATAATTATTATTAGTGATTGAACGAATGCTAGACATGTAGAAAAACTAACGGGACGCCAATTCAAGATTGTCATATGTCCCTTTAAACCACAGGAATAGATATACACATTTGGAGAGGTAATGCAAACTTAAATCCAGAGAAAGTGGGATGGAGCATCTCAAAAGGGAATCCTAGTTTGGACTGGCAATCCAAACTGACAGGCAACCAGCACCTGATAACCTCAGTCTCTTCAAGATAATTCGATGTAATTTGATGTCAATGCAAGACCGATTACATAACCGTTACAAATAATTTATTGTTATTTCTATATGACATTGTCTGAGCCTTGCCAATACATGAACACATTTTTAGTGAAATTATGTCAATATGATTTGTCTCATACAACATTAAAGGAGTCGTAGCCTCGGTGATATTTGACCGACTATAGATAATATAAATTATATAACATTAATAACAAGCTGTTGTAGTGTGGGGTGGGGATTTTTCTTGGACTATTTGTATGGGTATTCTCCAAACTTTGACTATGTGTTTGGCATGAGGCGGGAAAATGATCAAACAGACGTTTGTGTGACGCTTAGATAATTTTATAACGACTCGGAGCATGACTCGAAGTTTATTTTATTAATGTATATGAAGCGAAAATATCATCACGAAACTAATCATTAAATAGCTTTAACTACTTCATACATATACATGTATTTAAAAATAGCTGATACAAAATGTCGGCGCGCTCAATTCACCGATACGTACTCTACTGTTAATGTCTTATCCATGGAGCTGGGGTAATGTTCAGCAGCATGATTTCTAATATTGCCCAATGTCCATACACTGTAAGTTGCTGTATATGTTGCATTCAGCAAGCATAAACGTATAGTTCTTGAGCTGGCTGTAGACCCCCTACCCCCCCTCCCCCACCAAACCCACAACCCCCACACCCTTAGGGAATTTTGTAGGGTATGATTTTCTGAAAGAACATACAATAAGCTTCAAAATGAGACATGTGTGCCATCTGAGCGTTGGGGCTTTAGTGAATTTTGGAAGTAAAGGTTGCGTTTTTAGACGAAAATCGCCGAAATGTGGAATTATTTTTTAGAAAAACAATGGAATATATTAGAACCAATTTGAGTTGATGGGATCTTTCTCGGAACACATCTCTACGTGTCCCACCATATAATTTATGGATCCGATACTTTAATATTGAGATTTTGGGTAAAAATGTTAAAAAATTTAATAAAATCGCTGATTTCTGTAATACATTGAGGGTATTTAACTAAAAAATAGAAATATATCTAATACAATAGAAAAAAGAAATATTGTAACCATTTTGGGCACGGTAAGGTCCAGTGATTAAACAGAAAAAAGTTCCAAACCGCATGCTGTTTGGAAATGCCTTTATTTTGGGGCGAAATATGTGTATTTTTGTCAAAAATCACCGGAACCTGGAATTATTTTTTAAAATTAGTTCGAACATAAACTTATCAAACTGAAGCAATAGAATGTTGCACAGCATACATATTCAAGTTTTTCCTGGCATCATATATAAGATTTGTGCTCAAATATTGGCATTTTAGGGCAAAATGTTGGAAAAAATGACAAAAATCGCTGATTTCTGTAATCCATCGGGGTATTGGGTTAACATTTAGAAAAAAAAATTTAATACAATAGAATAAAGACATATTGTAACATTTTGGATAGAAAAAGGTCTAATAATGAAGTAGAAAAAAGTCCTGAACCATATGATGCTTAAAATATTGCATTAATTTTCATGCGAAAAATGTGTACTTCCGTCAAAAATCGACGGAATCTGGAATTATCTTTTGAAAATAGTTTGAACATAAACTTATCAAATTGAAGCAATAAAATGTTGCACACTATACATATCCAAGTCATTTATTGTATCAGATATAACATATATGCTCAAGTATTTATATTTTAGGGCAAAAGGTTGAAAAAAATTACTAAAATCGCTGATTCCTGTAATGCATTGATGTATTGGGAAAAAAGAAAGAGTAAAAGTGAGTCACAAAACCGTCGGCTGAGGGTCGCTCAAGGCTATTTCTCTCCATACAACTATACTGTATATAGCTCTAGGTGCCATGTTCGAGACCCAAACTCAGGAACCCTTTCCCTGATACGACCTAGCGACTGAGTGCCACCGTAGCGAGATCCGTTGCCGACGGCTGACCACCGTTCCCGTTGTGTCACAAAAAATGTGGGTTGGCCATCGGCCGTCAACTGCAGGTCGCTCAAAGCTATTTATTATATAGCTCTAGGTGGCCTGTTCGAGACACGAACTCAGGTAGCCCGGCCCCTGATACGACCTAGGGAATGAGTGCCACGCGTAGCGAGGACCGTTGACGACGGCTGGCCACCGGTCCGTTATGTCACAAAATATGTGGGTCGGCCGAGCGGCTATCGGCTGAGCGGCTATCGGCCGAAGGTCGTTCAACGCAATTTCCCTCTATATAACTGTATATAGCTCTATGTGCCATGTCCGAGACTCGAACTCTGGTAGCCCTCACCCTGATAAGGCCTAGAGACCGAGTACCACGCATAGCGGGGACCTTTGCCGTCGGCTGGCCACCGGTCCCGTAGTGTCACAAAATATGTGGATCGGTCCAGCGGCCATCGGCCGAGGGTCGCTCAACGCTATTTCCATCTATACATATATAAATATACTGTATAAAGCTTTAGGTGAGTTATGAGGTTCGAGACCCGAACTCGGGTAGCCTCCCCACAGATACAGCCTAGCGATTGAATGCCACTCGTTGCCGGTACCTTTGCCCACGGCTGCCCACTAGTCCCGTTGTATAATATGCATATGTTTACTAGCCGAGATTTAGGTGTAACACAATAAAAAGAAATCAAACTTGGCGTCCAAGATGGTCCCGTTGTGTCACAAGATCTGTAGGTCGGCCCGGCAGCCGTCGGCCGAGAGTCGCTCAACGCTATTTCTCTATAACTGTACTGTATATAGATCTAGGTGCCATGTTCGAAGCCCGAATTCAGGTAGCCCTACCCCTGATACGGTCTAGCGACCGAGTGCCACGCGTAGCGTGGACCTTTGCCGAGGCTGGCCACCGTTCCCGTTGAGTCACAAAACCGTCGGCTGAGGGTCGCTCAAGGCTATTTCTCTCTATACAACTATACTGTATATAGCTCTAGGTGCCATGTTCGAGACCCAAACTCAGGAAGCCTTCCCCTGATACGACCTAGGGACTGAGTGCCACCGTAGCGAGATCCGTTGCCGACGGCTGACCACCGTTCCCGTTGTGTCACAAAACATGTGTGTTGGTCCATCGGCCGACGGCTGCAGGTCGCTCAAAGCTATTTATTGTATAGCTCTAGGTGGCCTGTTCGAGACACGAACTCAGGTAGCCTTGCCCCTGATACGACCTAGGGAACGAGTGTCACGCGTAGCGAGGACCGTTGACGACGGCTGGCCACCGGTCCCGTTATGTCACAAAATATTTGGGTCGGCCGAGCGGCTATCGGCTGAGCGGCTATCGGCCGAAGGTCGTTCAACGCAATTTCCCTCTTATATAACTGTATATAGCTCTATGTGCCATGTTCGAGACTCGAACTCTGGTAGCCCTCACCCTGATAAGGCCTAGGGACCGAGTACCACGCATAGCGGGGACATTTGCCGACGGCTGGACACCGGTCCCGTTGTGTCACAAAATATGTGGATCGGTCCAGCGGCCATCGGCCGAGGGTCGCTCAACGCTATTTCCCTCTATACATATATAACTATACTGTATAAAGCTCTAGGTGAGTTATGAGGTTTGAGACCCGAACTCTGGTAGCCTCCCCACAGATACAGCCTAGCGATTGAATGCCACGCGTTGCCGGTACCTTTGCCCACGGTTGCCCACTAGTCCGTTGAGTCATCCAATCTGTAAGTCGGCCCAGCGGCCGTCGGCCGAAGGTCGTTCAACGCTATATCCTTCTATATAACTGTATATACCTCTATGTGCCATGTTCGAGACTCAAACTCGGGTAGCCTTTCCTAATATGGACTAGCGACCGAGTGCCACATGTATTGGGGACCTTTGCCGACGGCTGGCAACCGGTCCATTGTGTCGCAAAATCTGTGGGTCGGATTTAACCCAATACCCCAATGGATTGCAGAAATAAGTGATTTTAGTCATTTTTTCCAACATATTTCAGCAGATATGTTATATATGATGCAAGGAAACACTTGAATATGTATGCTGTGCAACATTATATTACTTCAATTTGATAAGTTTATGTTAAAACTATTTTCAAAAATAATTCCAGATTCCGTCGATTTTTGACAAAAATACACATTTTTAGACTAACAATTAAGGCATTTTCAAGCACCATACGATTCGCGACGTTTTTCTACTTAATTATTGGACCTTTGTGTATCAAAGCATATTACAATGTGTCCTTATTCAATTGTATTAAATTTGTTTCTATATTTTAACCCAATATCATCAATGAATTACAGAAATCAGTGATGTTTTGACATTTTTTCCAACATTTTGCTCTAAAATGCCAATATTTGAGCACATATGTTATATATGATGCCAGGAAAAACATGACTATGTATGCTGTGCAACATTCTATTGCTTCAATTTGATAAGTTTATGTTCAAACTAATTTTAAAATGTAAATCCAGATTCCGGCGATTTTTGACAAAAATACACATTTTTCGCACCAAAATCAAGGCATTTCCAAACATCATGCGGTTTGGAACTTTTTTCTGTTTAATCACTGGACCTTATCCTGCCCAAAAAGTTTACAGTATTTCTTTTTTCTATTGTATTAGATATATTTCTAATTTTGAGTTAGATACCCCCAATGTATTACAGAAATCAGCGATTTTATTCATTTTTTAAAAAAAATTACCCAAAATCTCAATATTTAAGTATCGGATCCATGAATTATATGTTGGGACACGTAGCGATGCGCTCCGAGAAAGATTCCATCAATTCAAATTGGTTCTAATATATTCCATTCTTTTTCTAAAAAATAATTCCAGATCACTAAAGCCCCAACGCTCAGATGGCACACATGTCTCATTTTGAAACTTACTGTATGTTCTTTCAGAAAATCATACCCTACAAAATTCCCCAAGGGATGTGGGGGTTGTGTGTGTGGGGTGGGGGGGGAGGGAGGGTTTCTCATACTACCTCACAGCCTAGTAATAGTTATTAACATCTCCAGGTGGTATAAACTTAACTAGGTTTTCTACAAAAGGTGCATATAAGGTTGTGCAGGGATAGACGTGTAGAATAAACAGGTCCTGGGTTGTTTTAATACTTTAATAACATCAGTGGTCAAGATACATGGAGAAAACAATACTCTTCATATTAATGGTCTTAGAAATAAATTCCCAGGGAATCGTACTAGTTTGTGTCCATCAAAGTTATAAATAGTCAAACTTTAAATACATGTCAGTTTAACTTAAAATAAAAAGCATAGTTACTGCGCATAAAGAGTTAAACGAGCTATCCCACCAACTACAGCCAAATTTTACAACTTATGTACACCGTTTATTAACCTACTGACGACGAGGTATATATAATTTACCTATTTTGAGAATCCAAACAATATAAACCGTTTTAACCAGTCGGGTCAAACCCTAAAATTAGAGTGTCGAATTAAGAGTTACCAACTCATAGCATATTCATTCACGGGTATTTTAAAAACCGTTGAATACACCCATACTTTTAATCGGCACATATACATTATTATGTGACCTGACCACCTGGCTAGAGTTTTGATAAACGGGTTTGTATTGCAATTTTGCCGTTATTTGGAGTGTTATGTTCTTTGAAGTTTGCATTAAAATTACCGACATATAAACTGTGTACATACTTGCGCCTTATTGACGGCAATAATAGATGCCGACAATGCAAGCCGATGAGTACTACAAGGGGATTAATGTATTACCCCAAATGCATTAACAATGCTCTTAATATGAGTATGTTCTTCAAATTTTGCCGTGAAAATGCATAAGACGTAGTTTTACCTTTGACACATGCACACCTTTCCATTGTGATTGTGGGGGTGGGGTAATTCAACATGAATTTTTGTCAAAAATATAATGTTTAAATGACATTTATGTACATTTTGTGTTCAAAGTTGCACTTGTTATGATAAATGAAGGTATCTAAAGTGAAATCTTATTTCTAATATATATTTCCATTATAAGTAAACTTTAATCTAGAAGGATTATACGAAAAATGCACAATGTCTTTCAGTATGTTAAAACTAAATATCTAGGCTTTCATATACTGCAAAAACATTTTCTGTCGCAATTAGTCCGCAGTTCAATTTTTTTTCCAATTATATTTTTATCGCACTAATAGGCTAATAGTCCTAAATCTAGTTGTGTTCAAATGACCTTGTATTACCGCACCAGGGGTCAAATGCTTCCATAGGCTCATATAGGGTAATATTTGTGTTTATCATTTGCTTCAGATATGACCGTACCACATGGATCATATGTTTATCATAGACATATACTTGCTTTGTGACTTTCTAGGCTTTTGTGTTTTATATTCATATATACATGATCATTTATATGTTATACTTATATTGCCTATTAATGATGCATTGTTTGTTAGAGAATATGATGATATCTTTATTTACACAGTCACGTTTTATTGGGATGACAATAGGGTAAGAGTGAGGTTTGATACATTCTTGAACATGGTTTAAATCCCAAGCGGCCTTTTTTGCCACTGACCGTTCCAAGGCTGTATCCCTATTGTCAATTATTTTATGTTTATGATGTCATAGCTTGCCTTTTATTCATCTTTGTAATTATTGTTTGTTTCTGTGTGTGGTTTTGATTGACTGTGGTCATTGAATGCTACATTTTCTGTCCGACTTTTATATCCTTTAGGCCATCAATAAAAAATTGTTTGTTTGCTGTGCTCCTACCCAGAATTTTGAGGGTGGGTAGGTAGGTAGGGATTTTTTTTATTTATTTTTTTTTACATCAAAAGCTTATCCAATCTACAACACTATAAAGGCCCTAGTACGATGTTAGGTCATAGGTTATTAAAACTAAACACAAGGACTTGCACATAATTATTTTATTCATGTGTATTTAAGGTAGGAAAAAGTTTTATTTTTAGATATTTTTTTTATATATATTGTTCGCATATATTATGCCATTTGTGTACTAAGGCAACTTTGTGATAACCTTTGCTATCCAGATTAGATGCTTAACAACTCTGGCTAATAAAATTGTCATTTGAATAAAAAAAATTAAAAAATTAAAAATATTTAAAAAATATTGTTCGGCCCGAGGTCATTAACATTTTTTGAGTCACGGCCGAATCGGGTGAGTCGGTCGGAGCACGAAAAAAAAACAAATTTTATTGATGGCCTTATAAAGCTCAATTTGATTTTTGTCTACAACACATTTTCCAAGCTTTTGGGGCAAGCGTTTAAATCTTTCATAAAAACGTCCTCTTCATCGTCTTTCATAAAATACAACGGATTAAATGGGTCTTGAGAGTATCTTATGCATTTTTCCTTATTCATACCCGAGGCAACACTTTCTTTGAGCATAATGATGCCTACTCTGTCCAATATATTCAAAGATATTAAGTCACCTGCATCATACACAACCTCAGGTAATTGTTCCGCTTGAATTTGTTGTACTTCTCCGACTTTATTGAAGTCAACTGGTTTACAGCATACACATTAATTGACAGAGTTCCTGGATTGTCTTTCATACTCATACTTCTCACACCTTTTTTTATGAACTCCTTGACAATAAACAATATGTTGCTCTCCATTCTCTCATTTCTTGTTTCTGCACTTTTGTCAGATGCACAGATATGGGAGCGTACATTTTGGGCAGATCAACATACTTGACATCGGATATCAATTTGGGATAATATGTCTTTTGAAGTAGCAGAGTGTTTTTGTTTTGCACCTTTGATCTTTAATTGCTCTACAACATCTATAGTCAAACTCAAGCTGCAATGGCATGTCTGAAGACCCAGCTCTCATCTCTGAAACGAATTTTCTACGACTAATGTTAACAAAAACTTCATTCTAAAGATTTCCAACAGTCTAGGTGATACATTAGCACAGGAAAGTAAGCTCTTGATGTCACACAGGAAGTCTAAAACACGTTTTTCGTCAATAATTACAACAGTTGATACAATTCCCCGAGGACCTTGTGTTGACGCTGTTGTTTGAAGGTATGTTTTCAATTTACAATATAATTATTGTGAATGAAATAGTTTGGTCTGCAAAACTAGACGGCTAGGCTAGTTTTCCTTTTACATTACGTGGTCCGAGTATTAACTTTCATACCCCATCCAAACCCTGCTCCAAGAAGCGAAAATGAGGTTGGCTGGGATATGAAATAAAACCTTAATTTCGGCTTAAAAACTTTGCATATTGTAAAATGAAAACATTTAATAGGTAATTTTAAATAGGTTTCACATTTTTGTTCAGTAAAAGAACGAAATGTGTTGTATTGTCGAAATATCCGTTATAATTTCCTTCTAATATCAGCTTTTTCATCGGTTAATGGAATTACGGCGGGATCACGAAATGTATACCACTAATACTAATTCATATTACGCTTTAATGCAGTTTTGCCTCTTGTTTAGAGATCGAATTATATAAACAACTTAAAGCACTAACCCGCCAAATAACTGCAAAATTACCCTCAAATCGTTCATCCAAACCCTATCCAGATGTTCAGGTCAAACTAATTTATATGTATATAGGCCGATTAACAGTATAAGTTTATTCACGGGTATTTAAAATATCCGTGACTTAATATGTGTAAAATGAATTATGAGTTGTTGGAATTATTTTTCGGCACAAGTATCGACTTTTCGCGTGGCGATTTTTCGTCTTTTCGCCGTTGAAATTCTGTCGTTCTTTCATCTTTTCTTTCTGTCGTCTTTTCGCGCTGCATTTGTCGTCTTTTGTCCTATCGACTTTTCGTTCTGTCGTCTTTTCGCGGCAAATTAACGACAATGCGAAAAATGGCAGAACTCATCCGCCATACGATTCATATATACTCCGTAAAAAAAGAAATGGATCAGAGTGGATAATTGATGTTCAACAATGGAATGAGCTTCATAATGTTATGATGCATATACCATTGGAAAAATACATTGGTGTTAGTTTAAAACTGAAAACGTTATTAAACTCGAAAATACATTGACAGAGAAATACTTTTTAATAATCGTATGTATATTCCTGTTTCAACTTCAGTTTCATAATCCGGTCCATTTTTGTTTTTACCGAGTATTGTTTATAATATGGCATTCAGTGTGTTGTAATATATTATGTGATGTGCCTGCCTTCTACCATATTGCAAAAATAAGTATAAAAGTCGAACAGGAAATGAAGCTTCCACAGGACACAGTAAACCCCAAAACACATAAAAGGACAAACATGAATAGCAATAAATGTTAACAAAGAATAAAGGCATATGACGTCAGAAAAACAAAAAGCATTGACAATAGGGCTACCGCCTGGGAACGGTCAGTGGCAAAAAAGGCCGCTGGGGGAACAAACCAGGTTCTAGAGTTCACCAAACCTTACACTTACCCTACTGTCAGCCCAATAAAATGGGACATTGTAAATAAAGAAATCCACGCCACGAACTATACTCTAACCAACAAGGCAGCATTAATAGGCAATGTAAGTAAAACACAAAGATGCTCGTGTATATATAAATACAAAAAACAAACACACAATAGCCTAGAAATCCACAAAGAAGGTACTCATTGACGAAGCCAGAAGCCAGAGCAACAAGAGAATAAATTATTGAGTTCAAGACAAGACAAGATTGCAGACAAACATCAAACGTCACCGTCCTTTTGGGCTTTAGGTATACGTCATCATAGGGTCCACAGCATGTCCGGTCATCTTTTTAACACTGTTATTATCAGGCAATTATTTATTCTTTATTTTATTTAATAATCCTAAATAAACTGAGCTGGAGTGTGTGTACGAATTAGACTACCAGTACGAACAATAATTACATCATAATCGGCTTTATCAGCAGGTCCTAAAACACATTT
>JAWPHD010017161.1:0-46021 GCA_037043455.1 Cyrtodaria siliqua | reverse complement strand
CACAATCGGAACTGCCTCAACCATTTTTATTTTTTTTTATTTTCCAAAAAATAATTATTTCCGATGATCTACGGAAATGAGCGAGTTTGCACGATTGAGTGGTACCACATACAAGGCGTTGCTAGTTCCTCACACATGCTAGTTGAGTTATGTTGACCAATTAAAGAAGCAACAAACATATAGCTGCTATTGTGCATGTCACTGAAGGAACCAATTATGTCCTTAGGTGTTAATTGTATATTGTGCAGTACACGGATGACCCCCAGTGACACCACAATTGTAAATACTCATCTGACTAGGGAGCGTAACAAGACCGGGAAATAGCTCATAAACTGTAAAAGTCATGAACATTTTGTTTGGAGGGAAAATCCGGAGATTGTACACTTAAATCCGGAGATCGACTGAAAAATCAGGAGAATCCGGATTTTATCCGAGATTTGGCAGGCCTGTTACTTATGCAGGGACTGTAGATAGATTAATAGTCCTCACTTAAGTAAACAAAGCACGCACATCAACGGGACTGTCTGTTATAAGTCGCACATAGCCATGCTGTAGAAAATGAATCAGGATAATTGATACAAAATGTAAGCGTACTTAACTGCAAGCGAATCGTACCATTTGTAGATATTGTTTGCTTTAATACACGTTTTTATAAATGCTATTTTCAGAAAGGTTATGTATGACATTTTTATATTTTATAAGTTATCTTTTAAAATTATCAAACAACAATAATTATTCATGTTAAGACTCATTTTGGATGCAAGTCCCTTCATTTAGGGTTAGGTTATGAAATATACCATTTCATTCTTTTGTTTTCAGAATTATAGCTAAATTTCAAAGGAATCATGAGCTGCAATAAGCGATTATATAGGGAATTAGGTAATAAAAGTTATTTTATGGGTGTTCTGAGAATAGTCAAAACTAGTCCCTTGGCATCTGGGGAACTGTTGCCCAGGTCATCCCCGATACCTTGGGACAATAGTTATGGCTGTTCCCTAAACACTCATGAAATTACTGGATAATATAACATATAACAGGCAAATGTTTGAAGAACATCATAACAAACAAACCATTAAATATTTTAAATCTTTTATTTTTGTCCAAATCGAATCATAAATAGTTATACAATAATACAGAACCATGTTAATATCTTTTAACACAAATCACATTTTTACAAAAAAAAGAGAAATACATAATCACACAAAGTATATAATCAATAAATCCCGTTTTCAAGCCTAAGTAGTCCAACTACATCTTCTTCATCAAGTGTCTGTTATTTTTAAAGTAGCTATCCCGCAAACAACAGCCAAATTTTACAACATGTATACATCGTTTCTAAACCTATGGATGACAAGGTCGACAAGGCATATATAACTTATTCTGAGAATCCGAACTCTATTGACACAATATAAACAACACAACCAGCCAGGCCAAACCCCAAAACTGGAGCGTCGAGTTACCAACTTAAAATTTATTTTACGCATATTCGACCATGTAAGTTTTAAGAAACCGTGAATAAACCTTTACTTTATTTGCACATATATATTATTATATGACCTGAACACCTGGATAAAGTTTTGTAGTGTAAATTTGATGTTATTTGGCGGGTTAGTTTCTTTAAATTTTTTTTTTTCAAATATCATTTACATGACATAGTACACCTTTAATCCTATAGCATTGTGTTAAATATATTTGTGTTCTTTTGTTTCCTTAGTTATAAAACTTCTATGGAAAATAAACAGAAAAATTGCCCATGGACACAGACTGCGTCTTTATCGTTTTGATTGGTAAGTCAATTTCCCAAAACTCTTTGTATAAGGTTGGAGAAGAATCAAGTCGAATATCTCACCCTGAAACACTGTGAATACAGTTTTTTATAACATTTTCATCGGTGAAAGATTCATAATCGCTAAATATTTTTAACTATGAACACAAAAATAACTACGTCGCCGAGTTATGACGTCAATAACATTGTGCTGACGTCGACGTCATCCGCCGATAACGTTCAATAAAGCGAATAATTTCGGTTAAAATTATGCACAAACTAATTTAAAATGTAATAAACAGATTAACTTCTGCGTTCGATTATATAGCAATCCTTCGCTCGATGGTAGACATGTTTAGTTTTTTCACTCACTCGCATGCGCTCGTTCGTGAAAAGAACCACATGTCTACCATCTCGTGAAGGATTTCCCTATAATCGACCCCAGCAGTTAAATAATCTCTATATATTAGTTATAATAGTGGTTGTTAGTTTTGCCAATACGGATATAAGTTTATTAAAGAAATAGGCTAAAAACACAATTTCTCCTTGCATTAAGAAATAAATATTTCCATGTGGTTAATAATGTGCCAGATCAATACCTGGTGGGCCAGACTTGAGGATCATCCATACCAATGGTCATAGGCTCGTGGTTTTGATTATTTATCCTGACACCCACTGTTAAAACCCAATAACGAAAGTCATCTCTTGCACTGCAGTATGCAAGGGTTGGGCAGGGGTATCGGTTTTTGGTACCTCTTTCAGTATGCAAGGGTTAGGCAGGGACATCGGTTCTTGGTACATTTGAATGCCGGGAACCACACAAGGCTGCTAAAATCCTATTAGTTGTTTCTTACAGCATGCAAGGGTTAGGCAGAGACATCGGTTCTTGGTACATTTGAATGCCGGGAACCACACAAGGCTGCTAAAATCCTATTAGTTGTTTCTTACAGCATGCAAGGGTTAGGCAGAGACATCGGTTCTTGGTACATTTGAATGCCGGGAACCACACAAGGCTGCTAAAACCCTATTTATTGCTTCTTGCAGCAGGCAAGGGTTGGACAGGGGCATCGGTTCTTGGTACACTTGACTGCCTGGAACCAGGGCCCGACTTATGTGACAGAAAGTATCGAGGAAGAGTGAACAGATCTGGGAAATCGCACATTTACAGAATAAACAAACAGGATACAGTCTAACAATAACATGGATGTACGAGGTACTAACAACAGACATACACATCTCGTACTAACAACAGACATACAGATCTCGATTTGCAATTTCTGCTACAGGAAACTGGGGGCACCTAATTATATCACTAACATGGTCAAAGCACTATAGTGATGTAAGAAATTATTGTGTTACACACAAATGAAGAGCTATCATGTTCGTATATATCCGACCGATATACTTGTATATATATATTAGTATAAAACAAACTTTATATATAAAAAATCTTACAAATAATGCAAACATGCACTGACATTATAGAAAATAAATAATGACAAAATGGTACACAATTTTTTTTATACAGAATTTTCCATAAAAATCGCTGTTTTAATTCCTCTTACTGTTAATTTCCAGAACCTTGACACCATGGGCTATACTACCATAAGTCAATAAAAAGACGACTATTTAAACCCCAGTGTGCGGTAGCTCCTACCACCATAATGTTAACACCGCAGTTAGTTAGTATTTCGTCTGCTTCACATTATGGGTTTCAGCATTCTGACCAATCACTGATCTTATTTTTACAGGTACAGCTATTAATATAATAGATGCACCAAAATTAAAAAAAAATAGTTAGGAATAATAGTTTTGTTATAGAAAGTATAGAAAATGAATACATATATAATTAGTTTGATATGTCTGTATAGAGTAATGTTTAGTGTATTTACATTCCAACTTTTACGGTTTAAAAATGCTTTATTATTTAGAAATGTGTGATTAAACCTCAAATCAAAGTAGCATAATGTATAAAATGATCAGAAAAGTTTCTCTGGGGCCATTTTAGGTTTTTATACTCAACTATGGCCTTTAATTAAAGTGTTGTTTTTTATGTTCCGAAATCTATTTTATTTCATTAATTTAATGAATTAAGCAAAACTAAAAGACATGAACATATTTATAATGGTAACTTAAAGGGAGTACATCAGGCTTTTCAAAGGGTCTAGGGGTCCGACTTAAAATTGACAAATAATGATATTTTCTATTTTAAAGCGCCTAAACATAATGAATGATGCTAAAAATGACCCCTTAGTTACAAGGAAATTCATTCTGTACAGTAATACGTGCTATCCTAGGTGACGCACCAGGGTTAATTTCAGCATTTTATGCCCGATTCCGTCCTAGCTATATGGTGTATTTAAAGTTTAAACCTTAGCAATATGGTTCGAACATCATATTTTGATGGATATAAGTGTATTATCATGATATTGGAACATTTTTATAATTTAAGATATTTCTAGAAAAATCCTGATGTACCCCCTTTAAAACTTAAATTTTAGGTTAAAGGGACACATGGCAATCTTGAAATATTTTAAACACACTAAAATGACCACCTGGTTTTATTCGTTCATTATCATTTTGACTTTAAACCTGTTTGGTAATAAAGGTAATTCAATTTAGAGTTTTCATTTTTTCAAATCATTTATAATAGGAAAGTTATGTAGAAAGTTAACATGAGTTAAAGCAAATTTTATAACAAGATTGCCATATGTCCCTTAAATATAAAAAAAACGGACCCTCCCGTTTTGCAACAATGTCAGCACAGACTTTGATTAAAAGCTAAATTTGAGTTTTTAAAATAATGGCATTAAGACTTTAAAACAAAGATCAAAAATGGATATGGGTATGGTCAAGCGAAATATTCAACCAAATGCATATTTTAGGCATAAGCAATGTCAACCATATAGCTCTAGATCGATAAATGGACTATTTTATGGATCAATTTATTTCACGTAAAAAATTGTACCAAATGTTTTGGATATAAAGGGAACAATTTCTACCATATAAGTATTGTTTCTTTATTTTGTTCGCACCAATAGTGTTTAATTACTGTCATGTACTACATGGTTAACATTGCCCATGCCTGAAACATGCATTTCGTTGAAAATACAACATCCATTTTTGATTTTTTTTTTTTAAAGATAACTAACCAATAGTCCTTAACAACCCATTGCCTTATGTTTATATTATAATATTGCATTACTCTATATTATAATACTGCATTACTCTATATTATAATACTGCATTACTCTATATTATAATCTTGCATTACTCTTTTCTTAGATATATATCATCTGGATCATTAAAAGAAGATTTAAATAATTAAAAAAGTTGACAAAAAACTTACAATAATTAAAAATATCGACATAAAAATTACAAGATTAATAAAACGTGTATAACAAATGCAATACTATAAAAGGTAATTGATATTATGAAGTTAATGACCTGAAACGCTGTATTCCAATTAATACATATATACATAATATTGATATCTTTAATTTGTTCTGTTTTTTTTGGCATTTAAAATATAGTCAAAACAAACATGTAAACAATAACGTTACTGGTTTTAAGCTCTAGATTTTGTTGATTTAGTGGTTATGAATGAATGAATGACCAGCCTCGGGGACCGTACAAGAAATAGTGAAAAGCCTCAATAGTATTTGAAGGAAAATGTTATTATTAAGAAGAGCTGTCGCTCGACTTTCCGAAGCCTTGTCTATTTATTGAGAAACTAAGTTGGCATAAAAAAAAGGGAATAATTTTGTTAATACTCATAAAAAAAGTATGGCACTTGTCTCTATGTCTTTCTTGACAGTGAATACATGTGTACAGTTTCATTAAATTCTTTATAAGGGATTCTGAGATATGAGGAACATTATGAATTAAACAAATCTAAGTTGAAAAAGGAGCATAATTCAGTAAAAAAATCTGTAATGAATTCTTCCTTAAAACAGTTTTTGAGACGTGAGTTTAACACAAAACGTCAGCCGATGTTGACGCCGGGACGAACAAAATAGCTTGCCATTTCTTCGAAAAGTCGAGCTAAAAATGTAATCAAACAAAAGAATCTCATTAATGAATAAAAGGACAACAATCAAGGTTCTCCAACCATTCAGAAGCCGTAACATTATACAGCTGTCATACACCGTAACATTATACAGCTGTCATACACCGTAACATTATACAGCTGTCATACACCGTAACATTATACAGCTGTCATACACCGTAACATTATACAGCTGTCATACACCGTAACATTATACAGCTGTCATACAAAACATTCTTATACTTAAACATACATTGTGCGAAAATGCATAAATACACAACGCAGTAACTGATTTTGGCACTTAAAAAAGACAAAAATAAACGAAGATGTAGCACAAAATGGAAATCCTGTTTACCTTCTATAATCAGAGCTTACAAATAGATGTAGGCAGATTCAAATTGTTACAGAATAAATATGTACAATTCTTTAAGCGCACTTGACAATCATGCAGACTGTGTCAAAATTTTAATCAAAATAAAGGTGTTCTTATCTATCAAGATATTTCTTGAGACATTACTATGACTTCACGTCAAACAACCGCTGTTTTAAATGTTGTTAAAGTATTGAATTGAATTGGATTTTATAGTCGCACCAACAGCTAAAGGTCATATGGCGACTTTCCAGCTTCCATTGGTGGAGAGGACCCCAGGTGCCCCTCCAAGCAATTTTCGTGCATGGATGGGCACCTGGGTAGAACCACCGACGTTCCGCAAGCCAGCTGGATAGCTTCCTCACATAAAGAGTCTTGGTCCCATGAGGGCTCGAATCTACAGTGGTGAGGGGCCAGTGATTTCATGTCCACGGTTGGCCCTTATACAGAATTGAAGTGAAAAGAGTTCATGCAGAGTAGATGACAATCTGTTTCCTGAAAGTGTCTTTACATATATTAACTCTGTCTTGTAGAGTTCAACATTTAAGAGTTTAACAACAGTTTCTTTCATAAATAACCTTAAAGAATGTGCAGTGCACATCAAGTGTGTGTGTATTCCTAAGTTTTGAAGTCCACTCCCCTACCCTCACCCCCAACACCCGCTATGACAAGTGCACCCTAAGAAAATATATAACAAGAAAGCAGAGCCCATGAAATACTCATGAAAGTACAGCCCATGAAACATCCATGAAAGTACAGCCCATGAAACATCCATGAAAGTACAGCCCATGAAACATCCATGAAAGTACAGCCCATGAAAGTACAGCCCATGAAAAGTAGAGCATATGAAATAATTGAAGAATTGGGTTTTATGGTACACCAACACAAAAAGGTTATATGGCGCCTAACGAATGAACGTGCCATGCTCATCCTCCGTTTACATCGAGATAAAATAAGGAGATTGGCCTAAAACCTTCTTACCTGCAGAATTGCTGCAAATTCTATAGTAGACACTCCATTTATGATGGAGGTACATTTCCACGTTGCGTTTGTGAGAAATGATAGCACTAAGTGAACAGAAATTAAAAACAAAAGGAATATCTTCATATTTATATCTTTATACTATTTTCTATGTTTCATAGAATTATAAATGTACATGTAAATATAAAATAAAGTTAATTTTACGCATTGTTTATGACTATTAACTTAGTTAATTGACAACACATTTAGCACTTGAAAATGATCGATACAGGTAGGGCTGTCAATGATAGGGTGTGAAGCATATCGACCATATCGATACATTGAAGGAAAAATATTGACAATATGTTGATATATCGACTGAAATAGTTACGTCCGTACTTGCTCTAGCATTTTATAAAGCATTTTTTAAACGCGAGTTGTAACATTTTAAATATACTCTTTGAATCATACATGGTAGTTTGCTTGATCTTTTCTACCTAACTCTAGGCATTTATAAATATTTATTGGTCAAAATAAAATAAATTTTACTTGTCAGCAAAGCAATCACTGTTGCAATTCATTTTGGAAGTGTTGCATTTTTTTTATAAGCCATCGTTTCGAGATAAGTACAATAAAAACAACAGAAAAGAAACTTACGATGACACATCAATATCTATGACAGCCCTAAATACAGGTTTATAATGCAGTCTTGAAAAAAAAAAGTTTTCAAAAACAAATAACAACCAGCAGTAAAGTACAATGAATAATATGGTTTTAAGTAGTTTATAACTAATACCGGTATATATGATTATGACTAAGGAAAGTTAAATTAACTTTGATGTTTTGGCTATTCCATTAAAACATACTTGGGACCCAAGGAAGGCACTTTTGAAATTAAACACCCACGCATAGATGCAAAATAGAGTTTAAAGAACCGAATATCGAAAAAAAGGGTTCACCGATAGATGTTTATTAAATTGCCTTCCTGGGGTCCCAGGTGTTTTAATAGAATAGCCCTTAGTCGAAATGATCATCTGGTCACAGATTTGTGTACCGGCAGAAACTGTTCGTGCCATATACTAGTCAACTGAATGCTGTTTAACATCTCATCAATACACTGATTAGGTTATCTAAAGCTGTCCCAGAGAGACGGCAATGATGTAATCCAGGAACATGCCCTACTCTTAATAACGAACAAGCAAGTTGTTTCAAACAAAAAAGGATGCTTATATTTATGGCTTAAAATCAGCACATTTAAATATGATAAACATTAGCATGGCTGGCTGTACACCAAAACCTTTCGCCATATGTGTAATACCTAAAACAAAGAAAATCACTAAATGTATGGAAAATCATAAAATACCTTTAAAGGGACACATGGCAAACTTGAGTTTTATTACAACGTTGAAATTTGCTCTTCGGTTTACTTATACTGCGTCATTTTGACTTTTAAACTGCTTGCATATAATTAAATAAAAAATTGTGAAGTCACTTTTCTTCACTATTTTACCAAATTTTTAAATTATTATTGGTGCAATATTATAAAAAGTTAGTAATAGTAAAAATAATTTGGTTTGAACTTTTCTAACATTTAATATTGATGATTGAACAAATGCAAATTAAGAGAAAAACTAACAACCACATACCCTCCTAGATTGTTCTTTTCTTACTAAAAAGTCAAGATTGCCGTGTATCCCTTTAACCGATATTTATCAATATGACATATATGGTAAATGCACTTGATGAAGTCATCATTCCAAAATGGCCGTCTCCATATCTCTTGTATTATTTATGGTATTTTGCTAACCTTTTTTCCATTTTTTAAAATAAAACTTGTTTGAGAATAGTGAAATATCCCCCTTTAAAGTAACATGTAAATACAATGATTATTGTAAGACTTAACAATAACTAACACAGCAAACAGATAGAAAACATAAATATGATACTGATAGTAAAGATACTATGACAATGGGACTTTACATATGAAATCTCTTTGGTTCTAAACATTTATATAGTCAATATTCACGCACGTAAACACGAGAAGACGCGGAGCATTGCAAAGGTCGCATTTCAGTAATGGTATAGACTTTTAGAACAAAACAAGGCTTTAAATTAGCATGAGCCAAATGAAGATACTCCAGCACTAGAGAAAGATACGAACAATGTATCTGTTAAAGTTTAATTTTCCAGTACCTAGATTGGCAAGACCTTGTTTCAAACTCAATCTTTTGACTATGCAATTGCAGACTCAAAATAATGTCTCGTTACGTTTAAGTCACTGCAAAAATCATTGACTTTGCGAAATACTAAACAATCTTACGAAAAAAAGTAATTTCTGGTGGATTAACTGACCAGAATATAGTTTGTACCATTATCATGTTTTAATATTTAATCATCTCTTTGCTGAAAGATAACACAAACTGAAATGTTGAGTCTGAAATTCAGTGTCCAAAAGTTTAATAGAATAAATTTACTTCATTATACTAAAATGTTTGATATCTTCCTTCATTCCTTACATAATTTCAAATTAATAACACCAAGTAAAACTGCAGACTTGAGTTTTAATCACATGGTGCTCATTCGTTTCTGTTTGTCGACTCTAGTCACCCTGTTACTGTTAGCACATTTTCAAGTTTCCATGGTAACACAATTGAACGATTATGCTCTTGATATTTTACAGCTCAGTCATAGACGTTCACTTTCTACTCGATATACATGAATACTGCCACAAGTAACACATATGCGCTGTATATAACTATAGCGTCACTGGCATCGCTGCAATGATTTTCCAATGTTTTGTTTCCATGGTAACACACAAAAAACACAAACAAAAAACGTTCTGCAACAATACATGCAACAACAGTGTCAATGTTATTGTTACTTTCATTTGGCAAATATCTTCCATTATCATGGCAACCAATCATCACTAATGGTTGACATGTTTTTCAATTCCCGTTTCCATGGTTACATATATACGTTTCATATGAATCTACCAAGAGCTGTGTAAAAGTCCTGTAAACACACAAGTATCTGCGGAAACTTTGGACGTTCATTTGGGTTCATTGCCCAGCAACAAGCCATCACAGAAAATCTATAAAATGAGAAAAAGTAAGTTTTTTATATCTGTATATTAACAAAATAGTACAGTTTAATTGACAAATTAAATTTAATCAACACATATACTGTTATTTAAGAGATAACCATGCTAAGATTTTCAATCTGGGATGGTTTTTTAATGGTTTAACAGTCTGAGAATTTAGTTTTACGGTGGGATGGTTTTTGAGTGGTTTTACAGTCTGAGAATTTAGTTTTACGGTGATGCGGTAGTGGAGCCATAAAACCAACCACATACCCTCCCAGATTGTAAATCTTAGCATGGTTATCTTAATTCTTATGCTTTTCCATTTAAATGCCAGAAATATAAAGTAAAATTATACACACACACTTGTTTTCTATAAAAAATCTAATTCGTCGGTAACAGCATTTTGTTGACGTCATCCAATGACGTCGCTTGTTACAACGTTATGTGACGTCACATACTTTTCAGATGGTAAATCATGCATTTTACAGTCGCATTTATGAGGCGTAAGCCCATGGAGTTACGCATTACATTATAGTGGCATTAGAATGGGAGATAATCTTGTTCTATATATCAGTGTGATAATTCAATGCATCACTGCTGCATCTTCTACTTTATTTATTGTAGTTACAACGGTGTTGCACTGAACTCTCAAATGATTTATGTGATCAGGTCTGATATGTATCACAGGGATCTAATTTAATATGTTTAGCCACTTGCTAAAAAAAGCAAGTGCGAAGGTTTTCTATTTGCTATTTTAATCAAGATACTTGCATTAATAATTTAAAACATCGATTGATTTTAGAAGAATTGCTATATATATATATATATAAATAATGACATTTTCACACTCGGCTAGATGCAGGAATGTAATAAAGTCTATTTATACTTACTTATATCCACCCATTTAACTAAGTTAAATAAATATTTTCAGTGAATAAAGGTAGACTGAGACGTAGTGCATGGGTTTCTTTTATTACTTGAAAAAATTAGCAAGTGCTGATATTTTCTACTTGCAATCTGCAAAAATCTACTTGCATTTAACAAGTAAATAAGTGTTAAATTTGAACCCTGTATCACACATGTTCAGCACCCCCAACCCTTTGTCTTTACTGTAAGACATGCGGCAAGATCTTCTTTGTTGACCCTTTCATTCCTGCTCCTCTTTCTTTAGTAGTGTCATACTTAAAAGGGGATAGGAGTCAAAAGGGTTGAAGCTCAGTTTTATAATACCACAGTTAAAGGTGATCAGATCATGTGACTTATCATCATCAAGTTTATTATATCACAGTAACATGTGACCAGATTATGATCATGTGACTTATATCACAGTAACATGTGACCAGATTATGATCATGTGACTTATATCACAGTAACATGTGACCAGATTATGATGATGTGACAAACAGCTCATCAGGTTTATAATATCTCAGTAAAATGTGATCAATTTATGATCATGTGACTTACAGTTCATCAGGACAGTTAGGAGGCTGACCGATTCTGTATCCCTCCAGTAGATATGCTGCCATTTCAAATGGATCTATATCGGGGTAGGGTTGCTGCGCAAGAGTTATCAACTCCCATAATGCAACACCAAACGACCACTGAAATTAATAAGTAACATTATTAAACATGGTTTGAAAATTTTCGTATATAAAGAGGTCAATATCGAGGTACAGCTGCAGTGACGGGGGTGGGTTCTCAATTCCCATAATGCAACACGAAACGATCACTGAAGTCAGTAGGTTGTTAGTCAATATTTTCCTATACATGGAAAAGCAAACATGCATGTCAATCTCCACGCAGAGTTATCGTTCCTTGCATTCACATATATCTCTGCTAACTACTAAATTACAAGATTTTGGTAAAACCTGTTAAATTGGAATATCTTTGCCTGAAATTTATATATTTCTTGTATAAATATAATTTTCAGAATATCTGCAAATTAGATGTTGCAAGATTTGAAATAATGCATGAAAACAATTAAGTTTTAATCGGGACTATTTTACTACAAAAATAATACGTATTTAGGTCTCCTCGATCTAAACGCATATGTAAACATTTCAAACCGAAGCTCTATAGCAGAAAATTACTATAAAAAAAATAACTCATAGAATTTTTGTTTTTGAATATAGGTCTATGGATCACGCAAAAGGTTTTATTATAAACATCGTCATAACTTTTTTGAATAATCACGTGACCTAACTGTTCGCCCATTTTTTTTTGACGTTGACAGAGTCAGAAATGACTCTGGTAGAGATTGCATGCATGTATCAAATTTTGAATATTTTGTTCGTACAAATGTTAGAAGTTTTGACACCATAATGACTCTCGATATCGATGTTCTTTTAAGTCCCCCTAACCTGGCATTTATCTGGTATAAGATAAAGTTACTGGAAATATAATTAATATATTCAAAGCATTTGTATGTAATCATATCATTCCAACAAACTGGAAATATAATTAATATATTCAAAGCATTTGTATGTAATCATATCATTCCAACAAACTGATTCTTATATGCATATATTTATTATATATGTACATGTCTATATGTTTGCATGTTTGGGGTTTAGGGTTGTTTTTAAGAATTTTGACGTCGTGTAAACGCTCAATTTCATACAACTGCCACACAGGAATACCATTCCTTAGACACGATACGCAGCCCAGTCTCATTATACAACACCAAGGAGGACTAGTCATATATATTAAATGTCAATCAAAGGGGCAACTAAGTACCATTGTTATGAAGTCTTTGGTGACCCAGCCTGGGATTGAACCCACGACCTCCCACATGACAGGCAGACGCTCTACCAGCAGGCCAAGACACGGCATAAAAAATTGATTATTTTATTGTTTAATTTCAGGTTTGCCTTACCCATTCAAAGTAGTTTTCTTTCACAGTTGCTATACTGTGAAATCCCATCTCAACAAAACTGTCCTCTGGAGATTAGTGAGAACATGGGTGCTGCCCTAACAATTTATCGTTTGACAGTTAAAATAAAATACTTTGTAACTTACGACATCACTGCCTTGTGAAAACCTTCTCTCGGTGATTGCCTCAACAGCAAGCCATTTGACTGGACGGTTCTCGTTATCTCCCAAACAATTGTAATCTCCCGGGAACAAGTCTCGTGCCAGTGAGTTGTCCGTTATTTTGACTATTAAATCACTCTCCACCCTGCAAAACAATACAATAATACTTTGTATTTACTATGAATCCTACAACTTAATATATTAATACTACAGCCAAACCATTAATACTGCAACCAAACCATCAATACTGCAGCCAAATCATTAATACTGCAGCCAAACTATTAATACTGCAGTCAAACCATTAATACTGCAGCCAAACCATTAATACTGCAGCCAAACCATTAATAATGCAGCCAAACCATTGATACTGCAGCCAAACCATTAATAATGCAGCCAAATCATTAATACTGCAGCCAAACCATTAATACTGCAACCAAACCATTAATAGTGCAGCCAAACCACTCATAATGCAACCAAACCATCAATACTGCAACCAAACCATTTATACTGCAGCCAAACCATTAATATTGCAGCCAATCCATTAATACTGCAGCCAAACCACTCATAATGCAGCCAAACCATTAATACTGCAGCACAACCACTCATAATGCAGCCAAACCATTAATACTGCATCCAAACTATTAATACTGCAGCCAAACCATTAATACTGTAACCAAACCATTAATACTACAGCCAAACCATTAATACTGCAGCCAAACAATTATTATTGCAGCCAAACCATTAATACTGCAGCCAAACATGCTTGAAAGACCACCTCTATTGACACCACCTGCATACAATAATACTTTGTATTTACTATGAATCCTACAACTTAATATATTAATACCACAGCCAAACCATTAATACTGCAACCAAACCATCAATACTGCAGCCAAATCATTAATAATGCACCCAAACTATTAATACTGCAGTCAAACCATTAATACTGCAGCCAAACCATTAATACTGCAGCCAAACCACTCATAATGCAGCCAAACCATTAATACTGCAGCCAAACCACTCATAATGCAGCCAAATCATTAATACTGCATCCAAACCATTAATACTGCAGCCAAACCATTAATACTGTAACCAAACCATTAATACTGCAGCCAAACCATTAATACTGCAGCCAAACAATTAATATTGCAGCCAAACCATTAATACTGCAGCAAAACATGCTCGAAAGACCACCTCTATTGACACCACCTGCCTTATAAGGCCATCATTTCAGTTCTCGATTGTATAGCTTTCAAAATGAATCTATATAATCTACATGTGTAAAGAACTGTTTTTTCTCTTCCCTTTAATGGTCTATCTCAACAACACTGGATACTTACACACAATTTCTTGCTGCGATATCTCTATGTACAATTTTCTTTCTGTGTAAGAACTGAATACCCCTGATGATCTGTATGGCCATGTAAACAATTTGTTGAGTGGATAATGACTGAAATATACAAGAGTAAATGATATAAGGCAAAATGTTTCAGTATAAAGGGCAATAACTCATTTTACAGTTCATATGTTGAAGTAATGAGTTACAGTCCTTTATTATTCAGGTCTAAGTATCAAGGGAAATAACTGGCTTTACAGTTCATAAGTTGTTGTAATGATTTACAGTCCTTCATTATTCAGGTCTAAGTATCGAGGGAAATAACTGACTTTACAGTTCATAAGTTGAAGTAATAATAGTTCATAAGTTGAAGTTATAATTTAATCTATGTTCATTAATTATGGTGACTGGAAAATATGTCAAAATGTTAAATGAAAGATCCTAGGTCTTCATCATCATCCCTGAATGGTTCAAGTTTCTACATTTACTGGAGTGGTGACATCAAACAAGGATTGCAGCTATAGCCAAAAAACAGTCTCTAGAATTGAATTTGCAGCAACTCTGCAGATGAGAAGGTTCTAAGAAAATTCAACATAATGTCAATGGCAGTTGACCCTGGAATGTTCATTCCTGTTGGCACCATATAACCTTTTGGTGTCGGTTTGCCATGAAATCCACAATTCAGCAACTACTACCAAAGCAAATTACCCCTAACCTGCTAAGCACGACTATAATAGCCTTTGCATCCATTGTAAACCCAGATCAGGCTGATCAGGATTTTCAATTTTCCCAAAACACCCCTTTGTCACATAAATGGAATGGTCTTAATTCAAAGAAAGAACAGTCCATTATATATATGTAGTGGGTTAAGGGTTAATTGCCAAAAAAGTCACACTTACATAATGAGAATTACAATCAGAAATTCGGCATTTCTGTAAAAACTTTTTGAGGTTTCCCTCTGTGGTGTATGGGTATATGACATATGGGGGAACTTTGTCCTCCAAACACGACCCTATCACCGGGTGGATGTTCGGGTGAGGTAGACCTTTCATCATACAACTCTCAACCAGAAATAGGTGCACCTGGTCATTTCGAGCTTGTTCTGAAAAATATGTCATATCAAATATTACTATTATGTACGTTTCACTAAACCTGCAGTATATTTTTGACTTTTTTTTAAAAATCAACTTACAAATCAATAGCAGAAAGTAATTTGCCACTGCCAACAGAGCCATAAAATATAGATTATTCCATTTTTTTTCATACAATTATATTAATATTTATGTGTTACTTTTCAAGATTATAAATGTTTATGTTACTATATAAGGCCATATCTTTTTGTGACATCTCTGAAAGGAGACAAATTTATATAAGGTTTTACTATTCATAATTTGCATATAATATAGCATGTGAACAGAAATTCTGTCATTTTTTTGTTTACATATTTAGAGCGCATAGTAATTTCTTAAACCCATGTGCAGTTTAGCTGACGTCAGACGATATGCGACATGTTACGATTATTTACTAGTCGCAAATTTGTGGATGTCAACCAATCAGATGGCAGTATTTTTTACCAAATGCATTAGAATAAGAAATAAATACGGTTTAAACCAATATTTATGAGTCATAGTGCGAATGACTGCTGATGTTCATTATGATAACCATGCATGCAACTTATCTATGTTTACCTGTTATTGTTTTGACAAATATTTCCTGGTCCGCGACTTCATTGTCATCTTCACTAAGTAATGTACCCGCATACACCTTGCCAAATGTACCTACAACATACAAAGCGTGGAAAAAAGCGTAAAATTGGTTAAAAAGGGCTTCCCTCGAGCCCTGCCAAAAAGGCGTTAAAATGGTTAAAAAGGGCTTCCCTCGAGCCCTGCCAAAAAAAAGTTAAAATGGTTTAAAAGGGGCTTCCCTCAAGCCCTGCCAAAAAGCCTTAAAATGGTTAAAAAAAGGTTTCCCTAGAGCTCTGCCGGTTGAAATTATTTTCTCACATACTGGTATTAAAACATATGATAAACATTTTGGGTAATAGGCTCCATTCATTTATTTATGTTCTAATTGTGTAATGTTATTTGCTGCAAACAATTTACAATCATGTAAACTGTAGTTAAATAATCGATTATCAATAAATATAAGTTATATAAATTTTAATTTTAAAAATATGAAATCAAATATAAAATGTATGACATGTAATACAATGTTAGCGATATTTAAAGTAATAAAATGACAATTTTGGAGTTATTTGTTGATGTCACAGGTTTTAGGGTTTATTTACAAGCAGAAAACATTGGCTTAAGTTATTGCATTCACAAGTATTTGTCATTAATATTTTATCATATCGGTCCTATCATTTACTGAACTGAACCTCGTGATATCTGCGGGTTTGAATCCCACAGGGAGCTCGACTTGTGAGGAAGTGTCGATTCTTATGGATGGCGTGTACAGTACTGGTTCTACCCAGGAAAAGTGGATGGTCTGCCTCCAACTGTGTTTCAAATCCCGCTCCGGGCAGCTACTTTTATATCACATATATTATGAAGCCGTATATTTATCGATGTTATCTGTACGGAGGCTAAATAAAAATGTGAAATTTTACGCATCAAATTCTTCCTTATTTACCGCCTTTTGGGGTGTTCGTCGATTTGAACTACTTCACACGTGACTCATTCACATTCTATCATCTTCGAGTGAGGTTTGGAATGTTAGAATACTGAAAAAAAGTATGTGTGAACATACTCTAATCCGGTCTAAGAATGTGTTATACTGGACTGGACCTATTTCTAGGCATTGTATTTAGGGTCGGGGGAAGAAAATGTCTATAGGTATGAGCCTGATAATACCGTTACCTTATGACTGCCAGATCTCAGACAGTAAAATATGATCCAAAAGAATTGGAAGGGGTAGGAGTGGGTGTGTTATTTTTCACATCTCACCAATACTAGAACTATCACTGAAGGTGATGAATACACCCCCCCCCCCCACCCTCCCCCCTCTTAAATTTGAAGTCGAACACTAATAAATTAGGCAATCAAGAATGGGTCATGTAGAGGGACATAAGGTCATCGGTTGTTACGTGTATATGAAGTTTGCATTACGGGTTCCCGCCTTAATTCCATTAAGCGATGGGAAAGCTTATATAAGCATGATTGATGTCATGCCAGATATTTCGACAATAAAACATCTTTAAAACCATTTTTTACTGAAAAAAAAAGATCACTTGTTTAAAATTACCTAGTAAATGTTTTAATTTTACAATATGCAAATTTTTAAACCCGAAATTAAGGTTTTATTACATACCCCAGCCAACCCCGTTTCTGCTTCTTGGAGAACGGATTGGATGGGGTATGAAAGTTAATACATGGACCACGTAATGGGGAACAAACCCATTCAAAACTGTTTGAGGAATGAAGTAATTAAAGTGTGTTACGGGACGTGACACGACGGGACAAAAGTGTGTTACGTGATGGGACATTACGGACAGCGTGATTCCTATATAGCCCCCACGCAGGGGTATAATAATAAATACATAGCCGTACCTTCCATGATGATTTCTGACAATGAGATGCGGGATCTGTCGATGGCTATTTCCTGTAGTAACGTGTAGGGATCCACGTGAGGCACTGGGGTTGTTGGGGGGCGTAGCTCGGGGATCGGGGATATACCCCGAGGGTAACTCCGAACTGAAAGCACAGAATCTACTAAAATGTAACACAAGTTGGTTTAAGAAGAATTTTTCTCTGTAAAACAATTTCTCTTTAACAACAGAAACAAAATTTTAGAAATGCAAAACGACGAAAGTAGAAAATGAAATGAAACAAATCAATCAATATGGGATAAATTGCTTGAAAATGGAGCAACAGTTATGGGATAAATTGCTTGAAAATGGAGCAACAGTTATGGGATAAATCGTTTGAAAATGGAGCAACAGTTATGGGATAAATCGTTTGAAAATGGAGCAACAGTTATGGGATAAATCGTTTGAAAATGGAGCAATAGTTATGGGATAAACTGCTTGAAATGGAGCAACAGTTATGGGATAAACTGCTTGAAATGGAGCAACAGCTATGGGACAAATTGCTTGAAAATGGAGCAACAGTTATAGAATAAAATGCTTGAAAATGGAGCAACAGTTATGGGATAAATTGCTTGAAAATGGAGCAACAGTTATGGGATAAATTGCTTGAAAATGGAGCAACAGTTATGGGATAAATTGCTTGAAAATGGAGCAACAGTTATGGGACAAAATGTTTGAAAATGGAGCAACAGTTACGGGATAAATCGTTTGAAAATGGAGCAACAGTTATGGGATAAATTGTTTGAAAATGGAGCAACAGTTATTGGATAAATCGTTTGAAAATGGAGCAACAGTTATGGGATAAATTGTTTGAAAATGGAGCAACAGTTATGGGATAAATTGCTTGAAAATGGAGCAACAGTTATGGGATAAATTGCTTGAAAATGGAGCAACAGTTATGGGACAAAATGTTTGAAAATGGAGCAACAGTTACGGGATAAATCGTTTGAAAATGGAGCAACAGTTACGGGATAAATCGTTTGAAAATGGAGCAACAGTTATGGGATAAATTGTTTGAAAATGGAGCAACAGTTATGGGATAAATTGCTTGAAAATGGAGCAATAGTTATGGGATAAACTGCTTGAAATGGAGCAACAGTTATGGTTTGATTGAATTGGATTTTATAGTCGCACCAACAGCTAAGGTCATATGGCGACTTTCCAGCTTCCATTGGTGAAGACCCCAGGTGCCCCTCCGGGCAATTTTCGTGCACGGGCGGGCACCTGGGTAGAACCACTGACGTTCCGCAAGCCAGCTGGATAGCGCAACAGTTATGGGACAAATTGCTTGAAAATGGAGCAACAGTTATGGGATAAATTGCTTGAAAATGGAGCAACAGTTATTGGATAAATTGCTTGAAAATGGAGCAACAGTTATGGGATAAATTGCTTGAAAATGGAGCAACAGTTATGGGATAAATTGCTTGAAAATGGAGCAACAATTATGGTATAAATTGCTTGAAAATGGAGCAACAGTTATGGGACAAAATGTTTGAAAATGGAGCAATAGTTACGGGATAAATCGTTTGAAAATGGAGCAAAAGTTACGTGATAAATTGATTAAAAATAATTGTTTGAACGCTGGACATATTACAAGATGACATTTTAACTAATTTGTTGTTCTACTTACGAGATCCTGCTATGCTTTTATTGGGTGTGTCTGCACGTAGAAAGGTCTGTGTTTGTTGGGTGAGGGCCTGGGAACTGCTCGTGTCACTGAACAAAAGAGGTGAATTTCTGAATAAGATACAAGACTAGGCTAAAAGGTCTATGACCATAGTAACATTTGTAACAATATCAGACGGTGAATTATACCAGTTACAAATGTAAGGTTTGTCGTGTTTCAGCAATCAATCAACATATACTAAGGGAAAAAAGTGTAGCAAGTTTTTTTAGATGAAATAATACTGATTACAAGATATACTGACATTTTGGAACTTTACGGGCTTGACCCTATGTTCATTTATTCGTTACGTCATTAAGATGTTCGACTGTTATTGATGTGTGTTTAATAAAATATTGTGCCTATGGCAGTAGTTTCTTGATTTTACAACCAAAAATGTATTATTTTCAGGGTGCAAGAAAAACTTGCTAAACCTTTTTCCCTCAGTTTTAAATTTATTAAAGCACTAAAAGGATGAAGAATGCAGAGTCACAAATTTGCCTATATACATGTAATTTATATAATACAAACTTAATTCTAAGTAATATTCCAGAGAAATCCCTTGGTGTTCTGTAAAGGAAAAGGCTATATATAGTTAGAGAAAGGACAAAAATATGCTATAGTAGACTTTTTAATCACAGAACACATAATCATACTACACGAAATTCATAAATGCTGAAGTCGGGCTTTGCAAATCTGAACCATTTCAGTACTGTAAAGAGATTGTAACATTTATAGCCTAACCCCTACTTGAGTAAAAACGCCATTCTATCAATAATGAAGCTTTGAACCATTAAAATTGGTGTATTATGTGCTGTTTAAGGCTTTCTTTCTGAAAGGACAGGGTAATTGCAGCCCTGTATCAGCATATTATACAAACAATACATAGGGCAAATCCCATTTATATATAAGTCTATCCTTTCAGAATATTGACAGTTCCAATATATCAGCTAATTTTGTATGATTATCTTTTTTCATTGACCCTTTACTTATGCGTTTCTTTCTAAAAAATATGTGGTAGACTGATTTTTATTATTTTTAACATTTTAGGAATACGTGATTCGGTAGAGCCTTGCAGTCTTCTATTTTTCCTCTTTTTTGATACGCAGAAAGCTAAAATGGCTTTAAAAAACTTGTGGTAGTGCCAATGCCAACTAAAATTAATGTGCCACAACATGTGTAACCACTTCTATTTAGAGTAACAGGCATGAGACTCTACTATACACAGGAAAAATGTTGTGACATGTGCCACATAATTATGTTACTTCCTTATTATTTGCATGTTTCTTTCATATATAAATCATGTTATTTACATATGTGCCACATATGTAAATGATACATATGAGTCACATAAGTACCACATATATTGTTCATGTTAAAATAATACACCTGTGCCACATAACAAATGTATACATATGTATTTCATATGAAACTATTATGCATAAAATACATAACGTATTGATAAAAAAAAGAGCATAATATTGTAGAAAATGGTTTAATAACCTATTTAAGTTTTAATATTATTTAGTAAAAAATATTTTCGTATGTATTACATACGTGTTACTTTCATATGCAATACATATGTGGAATACATATGTATCACATATGTAAATCATCTGAATTTCACGCCTATATATATTTCCTGTGTATAATTCTCAACCCGTAAGATATCTCCACCCTAAAATAGAGCTGTTCACTTTTGCAGTAAGTGGTGTAGAACATGCCTCACTGTAAGTGGTCTAAGACAAGTTTTTATTTTAATGTTACTAAGTTAAAGCAACTGTCATTATTTTCATAACACATCTGGTAAAATTTCATTAGAATCCGTCTTAAAAATAATACGCCTTACCTGATTCTCTCAGCGTACGCTCGGTTGCTGGATTTCTGAGAGTTGACGTAATACACGGCCCCGGCCAAGGCCACAAGTATGATCAAGGCGCACACACACCCCACTGCGATGTAGAAGATATGCGTCTGTGATCCGGTCGTGTTGTCCTCAGGATTGTTCAGCTTCTTGTTTTCTACAGTACCAAAAATAAAGTGTTTGATTTTCATGTATACCGCCTTAATTTTGAGAATGACTGGTCAAAAGGAATGTACTAGAATTATTAAGCATGCCAATAATGTACTGGATAAGTCATAGTAAGCTTTAATTACTTTTATCACATAACATTTTCGATATTCCACTAGTGGTATAACATAACGTTAATGACGTCATGGACGTCACGTTAATGTACGTTTTCTGACGTTATAAGTTATGTAATAAATAGAATCTAACATTCGTTCTCATTCATTATTGAATTTATTAAACTCGTTAGCAAAAATGATATAATGCTCGGCAAGAGCCTCGCATTATATTTTGCCAAGCATCACATTATATTATTTTCAACTCGTTTAATAAATTCAGTAATGAATGAGTACTGATGTAAGATCCTCTGTTTACAGCACAGTTAAATTATCGGTTTAAATGACAATGAACCATAGTTACTTTGTTGTTTCTTAATTCGTATAAACTCTCATACTCTAAAACAATGTCATTTTTTAATTACAAGAATTCCACATAATTAAATGGCTCTGACACACAGAGAAAAGATATTTTGTGTTTGTTTGAATGGTGTTTTACGTCATTTTTAGCACATGTTAGGCCATATATGACGGTCGATTTTTGTGTTAGAGGCAGACCACTCCATTTTTCCTGGGTAGAACCAGTACTGTATACCTCCCGCCATCTGTAAGAATCGACACTCTCTCAAATACAAGTTGAGAGATTTAAACCCGCAGTGGTGAGAGTCGTAAAGGTTTACAACGCAACATCGTTAACCCCTCGACCACTGAAGCACTACAAGATATAAAATTGTTTTCATTACCTCCAACTTGCTAACTTTTAACACTTTGCATGCAGAGGTTGAATACAATGATCTACGCGACCAGTGTAAACCAGTTCAGCCTGCGAGTAACTTGTAACTCGCAGGTTTTACACTGCTGGCTGCTCATCAGTAATTTCCCTGCCAACGCACGCCTTTTGTAGCATAAATGGAGTGGTCAAAATTTAAAGCAGGCAAAATCTATTGCAACTCACACATTCGCAAAGCATTTGGAGGTGAGAATGTATTGGGCCATGCATATAGGTCCTAGATAATACCACCCTTACCTTGGTCCGGAAATGCGAGATTATGAGAGAAGTTCATCAGGTTGGGGTTGTTGTGTAGAAGGGATGGGGTTGACAGTTCTCGGAATAGGTATGTGTCCACTGAAATATACAAGAAATATATCCCTATACATAGGTATGTGTCAAATGAAATATACAAGGAATATATATCCATAAATAAGTATGTGTCCACTGAAACACAAGTTATTATTGTAGCATGGTCACTGAAATTCCCTTTGTATTTACTTAGGTGTAAATCGTTTAACTGAAAATAACGACCTGTCAGAATAAATGGTGTACTCTAACTACCAGTTATTGATATTGATATGCTACAAAACAAATAGAGTATGGTCTCATCTGGTTGGTTGATTTAAACACTCACCATCTCGATGTTTAAATCAACCAACTCCATGAGACCATACTCGATTAATTATATAACGATTTACAAATATGCAAGTTATGAAGAAAATCTTATAGGATGTCCTCAAGCTTTTAACAAATCAAGATTGCTGTGTGACCCTTTAACCATTTGCACACATATTCACACAGTAATCAATATCAAGTAGGATCGAATTAGTCACAGATGCTGTTAATTTTAAGGAATGTCCATTGTATAAAACTAAACTCCCTGTTAATGGAGATACCACCTAGATAACTCTATTCAGTAATAGATGCAGTTACTTATTTTTATGTCCATTTCCACAAAATATGCATCAATTTTCTGGATAATACCAGGAAATGGGGTGTGTTTCAGATAAAAGACAGTGTTTTATACAAAAACAACAGGATGATTTATGGAACCAAGCCTTCAAAATATTGAAACTTATTCTGCCTTATCTCAAACAATGGTAATGAAACCAGATGATGCACCTGGAATCTGCACCTTTTATCTTTATTGCATAGCTATAGCTTACACAAAAATGTCACTGTTTTGTTTCAAATTAGAAGGAAATGGACTAAGATTAGAATTAATCCATGCATTGCCCGCACAACAGAAGGGACATAGATCTGCTGTGACTGTTTTGTGTATACAAGGGAGATAACAAATATGCTTTTCAGCTTCACAATCTCATGAATATGGACCCTTTATCATGCTACGATACTCTACACTACTAAGGATCTGACAACACTGCATTGGAGGTCACGTCAGATTGACCTTACGATTAGCCAATCAGATTTTAGCCTACAAAATTGCTCGGTATAGACTGCTTCATTGCGCATGTCGCGTTTCAAACGCTTTGGAGCAGTCTACGCTTGGTATTGAAAGAGACAATGTCCGTAACTGTTAGTTTATAAAACACAAAATAATTGTGTTGACAAACATAACACACCAACCATTATTGATCATGTAAAGAAAAAACAACAAGATTGTTTGAAGGAATTCAATAGCGGTACAAAAAATGTACCGATTCATGTTGAACACACTAAAATTACACTCGAGGGTCAATAGTCAACTTCGCTATGAACTGAGCTAAGCCGTTGAATTTAGTTGATCTTATCATGAATATTGATTAGGTGAAAGGTCGATCTGACGTGACCTCCAAGGCAGTGTTGTCAGATCCTATAGCGGAGAGTATCAAAGCATAATTAGGATATGACTTCTCAGCTGACTTTTGGATGATGTTTCAAATGAAGTCACTGTGCTTCAGTTGTTCAACACATTATACTCAGGTCAGTGGGACAGATCACAGTCCTTAATAACAAATAGGAAATAAGGAAACTGAAAATTGTTTCAGTTATATATGTGACATTGGGGATATTTCACGAAACACTGCCCGACTTTAAACACATATTAACTTTTGAAGTTTTTTGCATATACGCGTTTCATTCATGTCAAAACCTGTCACAAATTCATTTATTTTTCCAGTTATGATATTTTCCTTACATAAGCAATTAACGCAAAAAAAAGTTTCACTATGTCACAGATTTTTAATGGCAAAACCAACAAGAGCACCGCCTAGCTGGGCATATACGCCTGTCGTTGTCAATGCTAAGTTCCAGGTAAAACCTTTTTTCAAAGAGAAATAAATGAAGATATGTGCAAAGATTCATTGTTACCTACACTTTGAAAGTTATAAGCCAAAATCACTTGTAAAATGCAAGCTTAAAGGAACTGAATCGCCAATAACAGCAAAATACACCACAGAACCATTCATCAAAACTCTATCCTGGTGTTAATATAATATAATAATAACAGTTTCTTAAAATATGAGACTGAATATGCGTAAAATGAATTGGAGTTGGTAACTCGACCCTCCAGTTTTGAGGTTTGACCTGGCTGTTTATAAGCTGTTAATTTATATTATATCATTCTGTAGAGTTTGGATTTCTCAAAATATGTCAGTTACAGATATATACATGTACCTCATTGTCAGATATTAATTTAATAATAAACAGATAGAATTATTTTATCTGAACGAAACTTTCTATCTGAACCAATGAAGTTGTACCAAAATATCACTTTTAATGTGAGTACATTCAAAAAGATTCTCTCTCTCTCTTTTTTTCACCTTACATTTCTATATTTCTTGTAATGATATATTAAACACTTAACTTATGCACTATGCTATCATGAATAATGTAAACGTGTTGTGCTATGATCAAGGAGACAGATATATACAAGCTTTTTGCTTTCTTCTGGATCCTAATTCACTGTTAACTATTATATAATTGTATGTCTATATAACACAAACTGTATAAATTGTGAATAAAATAGTGTTTAAACCAAAAAGATTGTTATATCAATTAACCCTAGTCAAACATGAGTCCAGTGAGTATTATCTCATATTGTATCTGAATCTCAATCCAGATCTTTGTCCCACTATAGAAAATTCTGAGAAAACCCAGAATATACCCACAGATACTCACTATCATAAAGGATGTAATAAATATATTTTACATTTTTGAAAATTATTTTAAATGGCTTCCAGTCAAGATAATTCGAAAAGATTGTTCAGATTCTTAACTCACTCACAGTGCTAAGTGAATGCATTTTTATCCAAAAGTGCCAGAAACTGCCACCTTCAATCATCGCTAAAACAAATAAAAACACTATTTCTTGATCTGCTCCCTAGACAATAATTTCAAAACAAAACAAGAGGGCCATGATGGCCCTATATCGCTCACCTGAGTTAATTTGAACCAATACAAGAGGGCCAGGGCCAAGATGGCCCTAAAGCGATCACATGAGTACTGGCACATTATCGAACTTCTTCGAAATCTTATGGTCATATACAATCTGTGCAAGTTTGGTTAAGGTTGTTCAAGAAATGTGGGCTCTGTTGTGTATAACAACATTGATATAGACAGTTTAAGACGCTGACAAAGTTTGGTAAATATCAAATATAAAATGAAGGTGCTAGAGAGTAACACCTTGGGCAGAGCCAAATGTGACCCCAGGGCTACATGTAATATATGTGAGCTGTGTGCTTTGTGGTTTTAGAGAAGAAGATTTTTTAAGTTTTTCCCTATACAAGTCTATGTAAAACGTGACCACTGCGGCGGGGCCAAATGTGAACCCAGGGTCATCATTTTAACAAACTTGGTAAAGGACCATAAGAGTATAGTAAATGCAAAATATTAAACCTCTGGCTCTTGCAGTTCCAGCAAAGAAGACTTTAATGTGTTTCCTATATAAGTCTATGTAAAACTGTGACCCATGGAGTGGGGTCAAATTTTACCCCAGGGTCATCATTTGAACAAACTTGGTAGAGGACCATAATCTAATAGTAAATGCAAAATATTAAACCTCTGGCTCTTGCAGTTTCAGAGAAGATTGTTTTTTTCCTATATATATAAGTTTATATAAAACTGTGACCTCCGGGGCGCGGCCAAGTTTGACACCAGGGTCACCATTTGAACAAACTTGGTAGAGGACCATAAGCTTATAGCAAATGCAAAATATTAAACCTCTGACTTGCAGTTCCAGAGAAGAAGATTTTTTTCATTTTTTCCCTATACAAGCATATGTAAAACTGTGACCCCCGGGGCGGGGCCAAATGTGACCCCAGGGTCACCATTTGAACAAAATTGGTAGAGGACCATGAGCTGATAGCAAAAGCAAAATATTAAACCTCTGGCTATTGCAGTTTCAGAGAAGAAGATTTTTTAAGTTTTTCCCTATACATATCTATGTAAAACTGTGAGCCCCGGGGCGGGGACAAATTTGACCCCAGGGTCACCATTTGAACAAACTAAGTAGAGAACTATAAGCTGATGCTACATGTAATACATGACAGCTCAGTGCTATGTGGTTCCAGAGAAGAAGATTTTTTTCACATTTTACCTATACAAGCCTATGTAAAACTGTGACCCCCGGGGTGGAGCCAAATGTGACCCCTGGGTCACCATTTGAACAAACTTGGTAGAGGACCATAAGCTTATAGCAAATGCAAAATATTAAACCTCTGGCTCTTGCAGTTTCAGAGAAGAATATTTTTTTTAAAAAAATCCTATATAAGTCTATGTAAAACTGTGACCCCCGGGGCGGGGACAAATTTGACCCCAGGGTCACCATTTGAACAAACTTAGTAGAGGACCATAAGCTGATGCTACATGAAATATATGAGACCTCTGTGCCTTGTGGTTTCAGAGAAGAAGATTTTTTAAAGTTTTTTCCTATATGTCTATATGAAAAACATGCAAAATCTCAATATACAAACTTTGGACCCCCGGGGCATGGCCATTTTTGACCCCGGGGACTTCATTTGAACAAACTTGATAGTCTAGACATTGGCGATCATTTTAAAAGAAAAACTGTTGAAATCTGTCCAGCGGTTCTTGAGAAGAAGATTTTTTAAGGTTTCAACCATATATGGTAATGGCGGCCATCTTGGATGTCGCGCTGACCTAATTTTAACAAATCTAAAAAGCGTTCATCTAAGGATCATCCACGTGAAGTTTGGTCAAAATTGGCCAAGCAGTTTCTGAGGAGAAGTCGTTTGAAGCAAAAGTTAACGACGACGGACGACAGACGACGGACGACGGACGACGGACGAAGAGTGATCCCAATAGCTCACCTTTGAGCCTTCGGCTCAGGTGAGCTAAAAACACAGAAGAGGTAATATTCTGGTGAAAATCCAAAATAAATCATTTAAATATATCATTTAAAAAATCATAAATCTACTCTGCTGAGGCAGACTGTTTGAAAGATACATTCTGGTTATTGTTTAGGGCATGTGTTTAACATTTGCCAGAATCTGTCCAGATCTCAGAAGTGACAGAGTATTATCTAAAGATAGGGTATGAAACATAATGTGCAATATTCCTATCGTGTAAACTGTTTTTCCAAACCAGACACAAATCAAATGAATTAAATTGAGGTTTTACAGCTTTCCAGAACAAAATGGCTGTAACAGGCAAAAGGTAATGAAAACTCCAGACCCATCCAGATAATCTGAGTTTAGTTGAGTTTAGTTGAATTGGGGTTGTATGGCCCACCAACTCAAAAATGTTATATGGCACCAACAGGAATGAATATTCCAGGCCTGCTTTCATAAATTAAATTATCGGCAGGCCGGCGCGCCATGGACCAGTGGAGAGCAATATTTATTATAAACTTCCCTGTGAAAAAGTGGATTGTATGGTTAGAATAAACCTTTTATTCTCATTGTTTATATTTTCACAATTAAAATATAAGAACTTATATTGTCACTGCCGGAAAAAATGGAACTAGTTTTTTCTACATTTGCTTATAACAGTCATAATTTGTGTCAAAGTTTAGAACTATATTCTACGCGCACTAAATATATGTAAATCGCCTCACGCGCTGGCGTTACTATATTTATCCGCGAATATGTTAAAGGGGAACTGTCGGAACGAAACGTATTTTCTGTTTGAAACAGTTTGGTAGTGTTGCATGATAAAAGGTATATAATAAATGGAATATTTGTATGAAGTGAATATAGGATTTATTTTCATCTCGAAGTGCTAAACGTGAATATAGGATTTTCACCTCGAAGTGAGAAAACATATTTTCACGAGTGCACATGTGAAAATATATTTGTTTTCTTCCTTTTTAGCACTCGTGAAAATATAAGTTTTCTCACTTCGAGATGAAAATAAATCCTATATTCACCACAAAACCAACAAATATCCTCTATATACGAGACTCTGAATCCACTGGGATACTTCAGTGTCCTTAGGCATTACCCTTCTCTTACCATTAGCCTTGCCCGTCGGATCGCGGATGTAAATTCGGCGGCCGGTGTATCAGATTCTATCCTCGGAGATTGTTAAAGAAACATAGAAATCTATACGATAGTAAGAGTAGAACTGGGTTCCTGGGCCCATTTTATGAAACAACTTACAACCATTCTGATCGTAAATCAATTTCTTAAATGCTTGACTATAAATTACACTTTTCAAATAAACGTGATTTCATTTCATTTTCTTATACATGTGGTTGTCGATCTACAATGAATGCTTAGGTGAAAAATGTGAACGATTTTAAAATTTAAGACTTATCGTAAGATGTGTAATAAAACAGGGCCCTGGACTTCAATGTATCCTACCCCTCTCTCTGGGGTGGCTTGAAATTATCTTAAACCTCAGCGTTAGGTAGTACCTACCGTCATTATGTATACACTGTAGCCAGTTAGTATTTGGTCTGCTTCAAGATAAAGGTTTCACTACTCTGACCAATCACTGATCTTATTTTTACAGGTACAGATATTAATAGATGCACCAAATTCAAAATTTGACAGTTAGGAATAAAAGTTTTGTTCTAGAAAGTATGGAAAATAAATACATTATATAATTATTTTGATATGTTTGTATAGAGTAATGTTTAATGTATTTACATGCCAAATTTTATGGTTTAGAAATGCTTTATTATTTAGAAATTTGTGATTAAACCTCTCTGAGCAGCATAATGCATAAAATGGTCAGATAAGTTTCTCTGGCGCCATTTTTTAAATTTTTTATACTCAACCCTGGCCTTTAAACAACAATTTAGCTCAGCTTACTCTAACATGGAAACTGCAGACTTACATTTGTGATCAGATACACTTAAACAGATTAAAATAATTAGATTTTCAGAATAAAAACAATTTAATTCTGGCACTGGATAAGAGAAAAATGTATTAAGACACTTAAAAACACTTCTTAAATAATTCCAGAAACTGTGAGCTCCTGAAGAAAAGGTTATATCTAAATCAAATTATCTTTGACAAGTATAAAAAATACAACTTGTTTTATTTCAAAAGAGTAAAAACACTTTATACAATTTTACGCCCAATGAACATGCTTGTAATTTATCTTAATTCAAAAACCTCAGGATAACATTTGGGTGCAGGATTTTTGAGATTGTATATAAAACAAAGCATGGCAACAGTTAAAATCTAAAATCTGCATGCAGAGAAAAAGTTGAAATATGCCTCAGATCGAGGGTTCAACACCAGACTGTCATAACTAAGGTATACATATAGATAATTAATGCAGATATATCTGTTTTATTGCATGTCTCTGCTTTTTAAGATTAGTTATAAAAAATAAATAATAAATAATATTACAGCTGCATGTAATATTATTCTAGTATATTCCAAGGGAATATAATGGATAATTCTATACATTTTACATAATTGTTTTTAAAAATTTCCGGGGGTGATTTGATTTAAACATATTTTATTGCCATATAATATGTAAACGGGTTGGGCCACAACTTCTAACAACATTAGTTACGGCCCTTCCGGGGTTTGTATGGTGTTTTACGTTATTTTCAAAACATGTAAGGTTATTTTAAATATGAATGTCGATTTTGAAATAAAATAAAAAAAATAACTGGGTAGAATGTGAACTTCTAAAACTGGTAATAGGAAAAAGATATGCACAAAACTGGGTAGAAAACTTCTGAAATAGCAAATTTTTTAAAAAAAGGAAGAAAAAAGATCCCCGCGAAACAGAAATACTGCAAACAGCTTCGCAAGTTACATAAGCGCATTATTTTGTATTCATTAAATTATAGGTTGTTACTAGAAGTATGACGAATGGCTCGTATGCCTGCATTTCAAAACCATCCTCGGAAAACATTTGCTATTAGTCAAAACAAGCATTCTTAAGCGATGTATTTCAGTTACTCTGACACGCATGACATTTTGAAAGAGACAAATATTCTTTAAAATACATAGTAACAAGTTAAAAGATAACATTAATTATTAAAACAGAAGCCCACACACACAACCTGCACTCATTGCTCCCAACTCATTAAAGGGACCGCCGGTAAATATTATCATAAAATTACTTAATTCATATACAAGTAATTAAGCGTTACTGCGTATATTTAAATCATTTTCAACACATGTAAGGTTATATATTAAGGTTGATTTTTTTTGTGGTTGAGGCAGACCACCCACTTTTCCTGGGTAGAACCAGTAATGTACACCTCCAGCCATCCATACAAAACGACACTTCCTCACTTACAAGTCGAGCTCCATATGGGAATCAAACCCGCAGCGGTGAGAGGCGAGGTTTACACCGCAAAGTCGTTAACATTTCGGCCACGGATTCATTGTCATGTATATATATATATTACTGTTTGTATTATTGTACTGTTTAAATCCTCTCCAAACAATCAATCTTTCTTTTTGACTTAAGGACCTGGATTTATTAATCCAGTATTGTTTTGACTTCAAACAAAATCAGGACCTTAATTTATTAATCCACTTCAAACCTGCTGGCATATATACAGTATAATTAAATAAAAGCAAATTTGAAATCTTCATTTCGAGGGGTCAGCGCGAAACTATTGTAACTACATATGAATGAAGAAGGAGATACAATAGTTTTGCACTGAGCCCTCAATTTGTTCTTCGTTATTCTTCCATAGGTTATTGTTGCAATATAACTAACCAACAATTAGTACCATCCAAACTAGCCAATTAATCAGTGGCGTAGCTGCCTATAGTACCATCCAAACTAGCCAGTTAATCAGTGGCGTAGCTGCCTATAGTACCATCCAAACTAGCCAATTAATCAGTGGCGTAGCTGCCTATAGTACCATCCAAACTAGCCAGTTAATCAGTGACGTAGCTGCCTATAGTACCATCCAAACTAGCCAATTAATCAGTGGCGTACGTAGCTGCCTATAGTACCATCCAAACTAGCCAATTAATCAGTGGCGTACGTAGCTGCCTATAGTACCATCCAAACTAGCCAATTAATCAGTGGCGTACGTAGCTGCCTATAGTAACATCCAAACAAGCCAATTAATCAATGGCGTATGTAGCTGCCTATAGTAACATCCAAACTAGCCAATTAATCAGTGGCGTACGTAGCTGCCTATAGTAACATCCAAACTAGCCAATTAATCAGTGGCGTACGTAGCTGCCTATAGTAACATCCAAACTAGCCAATTAATCAGTGGCGTACGTAGCTGCCTATAGTACCATCCAAACTAGCCAATTAATCAGTGGCGTACGTAGCTGCCTATAGTAACATCCAAACAAGCCAATTAATTAATGGCGTACGTAGCTGCCTATAGTAACATCCAAACTAGCCAATTAATCAGTGGCGTACGTAGCTGCCTATAGTAACATCCAAACTAGCCAATTAATCAGTGGCGTAAGTAGCTGCCTATAGTAACATCCAAACTAGCCAATTAATCAGTGGCGTACGTAGCTGCCTATAGTAACATCCAAACTAGCCAATTAATCAGTGGCGTACGTAGCTGCCTATAGTAACATCCAAACTAGCCAATTAATCAGTGGCATACGTAGCTGCCTATAGTAACATCCAAACTAGCCAATTAATCAGTGGCGTACGTAGCTGCCTATAGTAACATCCAAACTAGCCAATTAATCAGTGGCGTACGTAGCTGCCTATAGTAACATCCAAACTAGCCAATTAATCAGTGGCGTACGTAGCTGCCTATAGTAACATCCAAACTAGCCAATTAATCAGTGGCGTACGTAGCTGCCTATAGTACCATCCAAACTAGCCAATTAATCAGTGGCGTATGTAGCTGCCTATAGGCACTGTAGGCTCATGCCTACACATTGTCCCCAGAAAAAAAAAAAATGCCAAAAATGCAATAAAAACTGAGTGGGGTAGAGTGGTATGGTCAGCTGATACCAATTTTTACTCGTGATCTTTTCAGAAAATAAAAATCAAACTGTTTTCACTCGCGGTCTTTCGGAACAAAACACACCATGATTTTGCAAAATTTCGGAAGATTTTCAGAAAGCAAGTATTCATATTAATATATGCTACATTGTTCTGTTCCAATGTTTTTTATTGCGAAATTGCAGATTAAAAAACTTGAAATCGCGGGTTAAAAACATATTGTTTGCTGCTTAAAATACCGTCAGAATGCATGATTTGCCTTCCTTCTAAACAATTTTTATGGGGGAGCATGCCCCCGGACCCCGCTAGACCTTGTGCCTACACACTGATTTACCCACAGCTATTCCCCTAGATTTGCTTGGAACTATTCAAACAGTAATTATGAATATAATGATTTTCAAATATATATACCAGTTAGGCCATATCAAATTAATTCCCAGTTTATCATCCAAATTTTGGGCGGGGGGTGCAATTTTATTTTTTATTTTTTATTTTCCTGAGATGACATCAAACATCACAAAAATATTAATAACCAGAAGTATTATGTTTTGAACACTCTCCTTATTACCAATTGTCACTGCTATAGCATACATTTGTATTTATAATGATATAAACTACCATGTATGTGAGTTTTAAAAGTTGAAGTTCTCAATATGACTTACCGTACTTCTTATTGCTCGACGTCCGATTTGTTTACAAAATGTATTTCCGGTTCGGGCTAAATATTAACGCATTTTCCGTCATAAAACATTCGGGGTGGGCGGGGATGATAAACTGGGAATTAATTTTATATGGCCTTATGTAGGTAAACTAATGGCATGCTGTGAGTTTTAAAACAATCAGGATTATTGTGTGTCCCTTTAAAACCTTTTTTGCAATATTTTGTTAAAATTGTTCCGATATTCATGACAATTATGAACTGGTTCCTTGTACACTCTAAGTACAATTATGACATGAACATTTCAATTAACATTTCAATTAAGTGCTGATGGAAGGGAAAGCTTGTTTCTAATTATTTACTTGCAAAAAAAATCATAATTAATTAATGTGGTTTTGTGACCGCTGTTCTTCTAGTGCTACACTGTAATTGCTCGATTTGTCACATCTCAACTGCATAGAATATCAAGTAACACCGATGATGTTAATTCATAAACTACATGTATATGGCTGTATACCAACCTACATATACTGAAACTCAAAAGAAACGCAACACGGGAATTTCTGCTATATATTGTATGTACAATATGCTGCTGTTAATCGAATGGTACACAGCTACATAAGATCTTTCCTTTCGGACAAAAATACTAAAACAACATATAATACAGCAAATAGTAGTCCTTCAAAGTTTCATTATTGACAGAGTACGCGTTTGGCTCAAACATGTGAGCAAACTTAATTAGGATGCAAAATTCTGCAAACTATTTACGTTAAATACAGTTCTGAACTGGCTCTGTTTTTCAAAGAGGAACTTGAACATTTATGAATTTCTTGTTACAAGGTGTAGTGTGATTAAAACGTCTACAATTTCCCAGTTGTCCTTTCTCTAATTAACTGCAACCTTTTTTTTTACAAAACATCTTGGGATTTCTTTGGAATATTATGTGGAATTAAGTGTGCAGTATATACAATATATAGCGAAAATTCCAGTGTTGCGTAGTATATGGTTGTACCCGTAATATATCGAACAAAAGTACTTCCTGAGAAAACTCAGTTCTAAGTATCCTCAAAGGTTTAATTGTTCTGTCTATATGACTGAGCAAAGATAAAACCTTTAATAAATGTTGCAATAACAAATGTTTGATTCACACACGCAGCATCGTCGCCATCTTGTTTATACAACAACGGTGAATTTTCTTTTCTATGTTGCAGTACAAACAAACGAAATCATACAATTTTGAACATGATGTGGTCACAGAATACCACAAGGAGATCGACGTAACTGGCCGAGTTCTAATATTAGCATGCGGTCAGGCCAATATACCAACTTTAAGTTTGTTTGAATGACTGAATGTAAATTTATTTACGGTTTTATATTCCTAGGTTACACCAGGAACTTGTTAGGGTTAGACAATCCAGAAAATTCCAGATATACTGAGTACCCAGACCAAAAAGCTATGGCACATTTGGGTCGAAGAATGGGGTCAGTCAAAGAACAAAGAAATCAGAAATCAGAAAACTAAGTTCAATGTAGACTGATTTTAGGATGATTATTTGAAACGTTTAAATAACAGTTGCAACTGTAGATAGATCTAACATGATTTGTAGAAATAAATACTCAATGCTGATCATAAATAAGCTATTTCAGAATACCGCGCGCACAAAAAAAAAGGTATTATCCCCCAAACATGTACCACTGGTTTTGTAGGCACATAATTATGACCTTGTCAGAGAACAGCATATCCGTGGCCGAGGGGTTAACGACGTTGCGTTGTAAACCTTCTCGTCTTTCACCGTTGCGGGTTCTAATCCCACTGGGAGCGCGACTTGTAAGTGAGGAAGTATCGATTCTTACAGGATGATGGGAGGTGTACAGTACTCTTTCTACCCAGGCAAAGTGGGTGGACTGCCTCCACCAAAAAGAAATCGACCATCATATAGAACATTAAATGAGTTGAAAATTACCCAAAACACCATACAAACAAACAAATAGTCACAGAACAAAATAGAGGTGAAATCTACATTCTAATACAAAGCAACCCTAAGGCTACTATGCCTATCACACTTGATGAGTTATTGCACCTGAAGATTATTGCACCTGAAGATTAAAAAATCCATTTTATCAAACCAGGTGATACTTAACTAGGTTTCCAGAGAGAACATGCATGAAGGTCAAGGTCGTCACAATTAAATGGTCAGTGCATCTAAGAAAAACACGATGTAGAAAAATGGTCCAAAAAAAAGACAAATAGGTGTTATTCATAATGTGAGTATGGATCACAAAGACAGGAAGGATATATCACAGAAAAACAGGCTAGGTATTCTATGATCAAACAATTCAAGACTTTGAAGGGATTATAACACAGTGCATCAAATATAATTATATAACAAGAGGTCAATGACCTTGAAGCTCTACTGATTGATTTTGATTTCAGGAAGTAGTCGCTACAGACTTGTTTTTTGAAAATCTATTTTTAACCGTGGCGGCCATCTTGAAATTCCGGCCGACCTGAAATTTTGCAAGGATCAATAAGACATCAAGAGCAACATTCCTGTGAAGTTTCATGAAAATCCGTCAAGTAGTTTCAGAGAAGTAGTCGCTACAAGTTTTCATTATATAACTCTATGTAAACAAAGATGGCCGCTGGCAGCCATGTTTAACGTCAAATCAAAACGATTTTCGACAAGGACCAACATCATGTCATACTGATCATTTTAGAAAAAGTCCCATATCAATATCTCTTATTGTTTTGAAGAAGTAGTCGCTACAAACTTATTTATTTTAAATCTATTTTTAGCTGTGGTGGCCATCTTGAATTTCCGGCCGACCTGAAATTTTTCTAGGATCAACTAGACATCAAGAGCAACATTCCTGTGAAGTTTCATGAACATCCGTCAAGTAGTTTCAGAGGAGTAGTCGCTACAAGTTTTTACTATATAACTCTATGTAACCAAAGATGGCCACTGGCAGCCATGTTTAACGTCGAATCAAAATAATTTTCCACAAGGATCTACATCATGTCATGCTGATCATTTTAGAAAAAGTCCCATATCAATATCACTTATAGTTTTCAAAAAGTAGTCGCTACAAACTTATTTTTTAAAAATCTATTTTTAGCTGTGACGGCCATCTTGAATTTCCGGCCGACCTGAAATTTTTCTAGGATCAATTAGACATCAAGAGCAACATTCCTGTAACGTTTCATGACAATCCGCAAAGTAGTTTTAGAGGAGTAGTCGCTACAAGTTTTTACTATAAAACTCTATGTAAACAAAGATGGCCGCTGGCAGCCATGTTTAACGTTGAATCAAAACGATTTAGGATCAACATCATGTCATGCTGATCATTTTAGAAAAAGTCCCATATCAATATCACTTATAGTTTTCAAGAAGTAGTCGCTACAAACTTGAATTTAAAAAATCTATTTTTAGCTTTGGCGGCCATCTTGGATTTCACATCAACATGAATTTTTGCTAGGATCAACTAGACTTCATGGGCAACATTTCTGTAAAGTTTTATGAATATCCATCCAGTATTTTTAGAGGAGTAGTCGCTACAAATAAAAGTTAACGGACAGACGGACGGACAGACGGACAGACGGACGGACGACGGACGCCGCACCACGGCATAAGCTCTGCTGATCTCTGATCAGTAGAGCTAAAAAGCATTTTCTCAGATAAACCCTTCAGGCAGAACATTATTGATTTCTTGTTATAAATTTCACTGGTGATTTTATAAAAAAATATTATGATACTCAAAGAGTGTAAAGAATCACCAATGAGCACATGAAAAAACAAATCCTAAGAACACGGGGATATTTATATTTTGTAAAACTACAGTATTTCCCCTAAAAGCATCCCCCACTCCCCCATCCCACAAAACAGCTTTAAAGAAGAAAAAAAAAAATTAAAATCAAAATTTAATACAAAATTTAATACATTTTCAATCTTTTATATGCAAAAATAAACTAGAACTATCTCTGAAGGTGATCAATAAGTCCAATTCTAAAAAGGCCATAATTCTGTAATAAATTGGACAATCAACCATGGGTGATGTAGAGGGACATAAGGTCATCAGTTGTTATGTGTATATGAAGTTTAAGAACAACCCATTCAAAACTGTTTGAGGAATACTAGTAATAAACAAGAATTGAATTGAATTGAATGTTGTTTAACGGCTCATCAACACAGTACAGGTTATTTAGAGCCGCCCCAGAGAGAGGGGAAGGATACATAGGAATCCGGGAACCTGCCCTACTCTTATTATCGAATAGATTCCTATGGTTCTTTAACGTGCTCGGTTGATAGACCGATACACGGGACCGCCCGGTTTACGTCCCCATCCGACGGACGAGGCTAAGGAAAAGTGTCTTGCCCAAGAACACACCGACGGAACTCAGTGGCACCACGGAGGATTGAACCCGGGGCCTCCGGTTACAAATCCGCCGCGCTACCGACTGCGCCACGCCAGCCTTTAATAAACAAGAGGTCAATGACCTTGAAGCTCTACTGATTGATTTTGATTTCAGAAAGTAGTCGCTACAGACTTGTTTTTTGAAAAATTATTTTTAGCCGTGGCGGCCATCTTGAATTTCCGGCCGACCTGAAATTTTGCTAGGATCAATTAGACATCAAGAGCAACATTCCTGTGAAGTTTCATGAAAATCCGCCAAGTAGTTTCAAAGAAGTAGTCGCTACAAGTTTTTACTATATACCTCTATGTAAACAAAGATGGCCGCTGGCAGCCATGTTTAACGTTGAATCAAAACAATTTTTGACAAGGACCAACATCATATCATGCTGATCATTTAAGAAAAAGTCCCATATCAATATCACTTATAGTTTTCAAGAAGTAGTCGTTACAAACTTGTATTTTGAAAATCTATTTTTAGCCGTGGCGGCCATCTTGAATTTCCGGCCGACCTGAAATTTTGCTAGGATCAATTAGACATCAATAGCAACATTCCTGTGAAGTTTCATGAAAATCCGTCAAGTAGTTTCAGAGGAATAGTCGCTACAAGTTTTCATTATATAACTCTATGTAAACAACGATGGCCGCTGACAGCCATGTTTAACATCAAATCAAAACGATTTTTGACAAGGACTAACATCATGTCATGCTGATCATTTTACAAAAAGTACCATATCAATATCACTTATAGCTTTCAAGAAGTAGTCGCTACAAACTTGTATTTTGAAAATCTATTTTTAGCCATGGCAGCCATCTTGAATTTCCGGCCAACCTGAAATTTTGCTAGGATCAATTAGACATCCAGAGCAACATTCCTGTGAAGTTTCATGAAAATCCGTCAAGTAGTTTCAGAGGAGTAGTCGCTACAAGTTTTCATCATATAACTCTATGTAAACAAAGATGGCCACTGGCAGCCATGTTTAACGTCGAATCAGAATAATGTTTGACTCTGATAAGCATCATGTCATGCTGATCATTTTACAAAAAGTCCCATATCAATATCACTTATAGCTTTCAAGACGTAGTCGCTACAAACTTCTTTTTTAAAAATCTTTTTTTAGCCGTGGCGGCCATCTTGAATTTCCGGCCGACCTGAAATTTTGCTAGGATCAATTATACATCAAGAGCAACATTCCTGTGAAGTTTCATGAAAATCTGTCAAGTAGTTTCAGAGGAGTAGTCGCTACAAGTTTTCATTATATAACTCTATGTAAACAAAGATGGCCGCTGGCAGCCATGTTTAACGTCGAATCAAAACGATTTTCAACAAGGACCAACATCATGTCATGCTGATCATTTTAGAAAAAGTCCCATATCAATATCACTTATAGTTTTCAAGAAGTAGTCGCTACAAACTTGTTTTTTAAAAACCTATTTTTAGATCTGGCGGCCATCTTGGATTTCACATCAACATGAATTTTTGCTAGGATCAACTAGACTTCATGGGCAACATTTCTGTAAAGTTTCATGAAAATCCATTCAGTAGTTTCAGAGGAGTAGTCGCTACAAAAAAAAGTTGACGGACAGACAGACGGACGGACGACGGACGCCGCACCACGGCATAAGCTCTGCTGATCAGAATCTGCTGATCTCTGATCAGTCGAGCTAAAAAGTGTTATACGACGCAACAAAAATCTGCTATGCGACGCGACGGGACAAAATGTGTTACATGACGGGATGCAACGCAACGTTACGGACGACATGATTCCTATATAGACCCACTTCACTTTGTGAAAGTGGGGGTATAAAAATAACAAGAGGTCAATGACCTTGAAGCTCTACTGATTGATTTTGATTTCAGGAAGTAGTCGCTACAGACTTGTTTTTTGAAGATCTATTTTTAACCGTGGCGGCCATCGTGAATTTCCGGCCGACCTGAAATTTTGCTAGGATCAATTAGACATTAAGAGCAACATTCCTGTGAAGTTTCATGAAAATCCGTCAAGTAGTTTCAGAGGAGTAGTCGCTACAAGTTTTCATTATATAACTCTATGTAAACAAAGATGGCCGCTGGTAGCCATGTTTAACGTCAAATCAAAACGATTTTCGACAAGGACCAACATCATGTCATACTGATCATTTTAGAAAAAGTCCCATATCAATATCTCTTATACTTTGAAGAAGTAGTCGCTACAAACTTATTTATTTTAAATCTATTTTTAGCTGTGGCGGCCATCTTGAATTTCCGGCCGACCTGAAATTTTTCTAGGATCAACTAGACATCAAGATCAACATTCCTGTGAAGTTTCATGAACATCCGTCAAGTAGTTTCAGAGGAGTAGTCGCTACAAGTTTTTACTATATAACTCTGTGTAACCAAAGATGGCCACTGGCAGCCATGTTTAACGTCGAATCAAAATAATTTTCCACAAGGATCAACATCATGTCATGCTGATCATTTTAGAAAAAGTCCCATATCAATATCACTTATAGTTTTCAAGAAGTAGTCGCTACAAACTTGTATTTTGAAAATCTATTTTTAGCCATGGTGGCCATCTTGAATTTCCGGCCGACCTGAAATTTTGCTAGGATCAATTAGACATTAAGAGCAACATTCCTGTAAAGTTTCATGAAAATCCGCCAAGTAGTTTCAGAGGAGTAGTCACTACAAGTTTTTACTATATAACTCTATGTAAACAAAGATGGCCGCTGGCAGCCACGTTTAACGTCGAATCAAAACGATTTTTGATAAGGACCAACATCATGTCATGCTGATCATTTTAGAAAAAGTCCCATATCAATATCACTTATAGTTTTCAAAAAGTAGTCGCTACAAACTTGTATTTTGAAAAATTATTTTTAGCCGTGGCGGCCATCTTGAATTTCCGGCCGACCTGAAAATTTGCTAGGATCATTTAGACATCAAGAGCAACATTCCTGTGAAGTTTCATGAAAATCCGTCAAGTAGTTTCAGAGGAGTAGTCGCTACAAGTTTTCATTATATAACTCTATGTAAACAAAGATGGCCGCTGGCAGCCATGTTTAACGTCAAATCAAAACGATTTTCGACAAGGATCAACATCATGTCATGCTGATCATTTTAGAAAAAGCCCCATATCAACATCACTTACAGTTTTCAAGAAGTAGTCGCTACAAACTTAAATTTGACCTTGAAGCTCTACTGATAGATTTTGATAGCTAGGTGAAGTGAAGTTTCATAAAAACTGTCAAGTAGTTTCAGAGGAGTAGTCGCTACAAGTTGAAGTTTTTACTATATAACTCTAGGTAAACAAAGATGGCCACTGGCAGCCATGTTTAATGTCGAATCAAAATAATTTTTGACAAGGATCAACATCTTGTCATGCTGATCATTTCAGAAAAAGTCCCATATCAATATCACTTACAGTGTTCAAGAAGTAGTCGCTACAAACTTGTTTTTAAAAATCTATGTTTAGCTGTGGTGGCCATCTTGAATTTACAGCCGACCTGAAATTGTGCTAGGATCAACTAGACATCAAGAGCAACATTCCTGTGAAGTTTCATGAAAATCCGTCTAGTGGTTTCAGAGGAGTAGTCACTACACATTTTTACTATACAAACTCTTATGTAAACAAAGATGGCCACTGGCAGCCATGTTTAACGTCGAATCAAAATAATGTTTGACTAGGATCAACATAATATCATGCTGATCATTTTAGAAAAAGTCCCATATCAATATCACTTATAGTTTTCAAGAGGTAGTCGCTACAACTTTTTTTTTAAAAATCTATTTTTAGCTGTGGCGGCCATCTTAAATTTCTGGCCGACCTGAAATTTTGCTACGATCAATTGGACACCAAGAGCAACATTCCTGTAAAGTTTCATGAAAATCCGCCAAGTAGTTTCAGAGGAGTAGTCGCTACAAGTGTTTACTATATAACTCTATGTAAACAAAGATGGCCACTGGCAGCCATGTTTAACGTCGAATCAAAACGATTTTTGACAAGGACCAACATCATGTCATGCTGATCATTTTAGAAAAAGTCCCATATCAATATCACTTATAGTTTTCAAAAAGTAGTCGCTACAAACTTGTATTTTAAAAATCTATTTTTAGCCGTGGCGGCCATCTTGAATTTCCGGCCGACCTGAAAATTTGCTAGGATCATTTAGACATCAAGAGCAACATTCCTGTGAAGTTTCATGAAAATCCGTCAAGTAGTTTCAGAGGAGTAGTCGCTACAAGTTTTCATTATATAACTCTATGTAAACAAAGATGGCCGCTGGCAGCCATGTTTAACGTCAAATCAAAACGATTTTCGACAAGGATCAACATCATGTCATGCTGATCATTTTAGAAAAAGCCCCATATCAACATCACTTACAGTTTTCAAGAAGTAGTCGCTACAAACTTAAATTTGACCTTGAAGCTCTACTGATAGATTTTGATAGCTAGGTGAAGTGAAGTTTCATAAAAACTGTCAAGTAGTTTCAGAGGAGTAGTCGCTACAAGTTGAAGTTTTTACTATATAACTCTAGGTAAACAAAGATGGCCACTGGCAGCCATGTTTAATGTCGAATCAAAATAATTTTTGACAAGGATCAACATCTTGTCATGCTGATCATTTCAGAAAAAGTCCCATATCAATATCACTTACAGTGTTCAAGAAGTAGTCGCTACAAACTTGTTTTTAAAAATCTATGTTTAGCTGTGGTGGCCATCTTGAATTTACAGCCGACCTGAAATTGTGCTAGGATCAACTAGACATCAAGAGCAACATTCCTTTGAAGTTTCATGAAAATCCGTCTAGTGGTTTCAGAGGAGTAGTCACTACACATTTTTACTATACAAACTCTTATGTAAACAAAGATGGCCACTGGCAGCCATGTTTAACGTCGAATCAAAATAATGTTTGACTAGGATCAACATAATATCATGCTGATCATTTTAGAAAAAGTCCCATATCAATATCACTTATAGTTTTCAAGAGGTAGTCGCTACAACTTTTTTTTTAAAAATCTATTTTTAGCTGTGGCGGCCATCTTAAATTTCTGGCCGACCTGAAATTTTGCTACGATCAATTGGACACCAAGAGCAACATTCCTGTAAAGTTTCATGAAAATCCGCCAAGTAGTTTCAGAGGAGTAGTCGCTACAAGTGTTTACTATATAACTCTATGTAAACAAAGATGGCCACTGGCAGCCATGTTTAACGTCGAATCAAAACGATTTTTGACAAGGACCAACATCATGTCATGCTGATCATTTTAGAAAAAGTCCCATATCAATATCACTTATAGTTTTCAAAAAGTAGTCGCTACAAACTTGTATTTTGAAAAATTATTTTTAGCCGTGGCGGCCATCTTGAATTTCCGGCCGACCTGAAAATTTGCTAGGATCATTTAGACATCAAGAGCAACATTCCTGTGAAGTTTCATGAAAATCCGTCAAGTAGTTTCAGAGGAGTAGTCGCTACAAGTTTTCATTATATAACTCTATGTAAACAAAGATGGCCGCTGGCAGCCATGTTTAACGTCAAATCAAAACGATTTTCGACAAGGATCAACATCATGTCATGCTGATCATTTTAGAAAAAGCCCCATATCAACATCACTTACAGTTTTCAAGAAGTAGTCGCTACAAACTTAAATTTGACCTTGAAGCTCTACTGATAGATTTTGATAGCTAGGTGAAGTGAAGTTTCATAAAAACTGTCAAGTAGTTTCAGAGGAGTAGTCGCTACAAGTTGAAGTTTTTTACTATATAACTCTAGGTAAACAAAGATGGCCACTGGCAGCCATGTTTAATGTCGAATCAAAATAATTTTTGACAAGGATCAACATCTTGTCATGCTGATCATTTCAGAAAAAGTCCCATATCAATATCACTTACAGTGTTCAAGAAGTAGTCGCTACAAACTTGTTTTTAAAAATCTATGTTTAGCTGTGGTGGCCATCTTGAATTTACAGCCGACCTGAAATTGTGCTAGGATCAACTAGACATCAAGAGCAACATTCCTGTGAAGTTTCATGAAAATCCGTCTAGTGGTTTCAGAGGAGTAGTCACTACACATTTTTACTATACAAACTCTTATGTAAACAAAGATGGCCACTGGCAGCCATGTTTAACGTCGAATCAAAATAATGTTTGACTAGGATCAACATAATATCATGCTGATCATTTTAGAAAAAGTCCCATATCAATATCACTTATAGTTTTCAAGAGGTAGTCGCTACAACTTTTTTTTAAAAATCTATTTTTAGCTGTGGCGGCCATCTTAAATTTCTGGCCGACCTGAAATTTTGCTACGATCAATTGGACACCAAGAGCAACATTCCTGTAAAGTTTCATGAAAATCCGCCAAGTAGTTTCAGAGGAGTAGTCGCTACAAGTGTTTACTATATAACTCTATGTAAACAAAGATGGCCACTGGCAGCCATGTTTAACGTCGAATCAAAACGATTTTTGACAAGGACCAACATCATGTCATGCTGATCATTTTAGAAAAAGTCCCATATCAATATCACTTATAGTTTTCAAGGAGTAGTCGCTACAAACTTGTATTTTAAAAATCTATTTTTAGCTTTGGCGGCCATCTTGGATTTTGCATCAACAAGAATTTTTGCTAGGATCAACTAGACTTCATGGGCAACATTTCTGTAAAGTTTCATGAATATCCATCCAGTAGTTTCAGAGGGGTAGTCGCTACAAGTTTTTACTATATAAATCTATGTAAATAAAGATGGCCGCTAGCGGCCATGTTTAAAGTCGCATCGAAATAAATTTCGACAAGGATCAACATCATGTCATGCTGATCATTTTAGAAAACGTCCCATATCAATATCACTTACAGTTTTCAAGAAGTAGTCGCTACAAATTTATTTATTTTAAATCTATTTTTAAGCCGTGGCGGCCATCTTAAATTTCCGGCCAGCCTGAAATTTTTCTAGGATCAACTAGACATCAAGAGCAACATTCCTGTGAAGTTTCATGGACATCCGTCAAGTAGTTTCAGAGGAGTAGTCGCTACAAGTTTTAACTATATAACTCTATGTAAACAAAGATGACCACTGGCAGCCATGTTTAATGTCGAATCAAAACGATTTTTGACAAGGACCAACATCATGTCATGCTGATCATTTTAGAAAAAGTCCCATATCAATATCACTTATAGTTTTCAAGGAGTAGTCGCTACAAACTTGTATTTTAAAAATCTATTTTTAGCTTTGGCGGCCATCTTGGATTGTGCATCAACATGAATTTTTGCTAGGATCAACTAGACTTCATGGGCAACATTTCTGTAAAGTTTCATTAGTATCCATCCAGTAGTTTCAGAGGAGTAGTCGCTACAAGTTTTTACTATATAACTCTATGTAAACAAAGATGGCCACTGGCAGCCATGTTTAACGTCGAATCAAAACGATTTTTGACAAGGACCAACATCATGTCATGCTGATCATTTTAGAAAAAGTCCCATATCAATATCACTTATAGTTTTCAAGAAGTAGTCGCTACAAACTTGAATTTAAAAAATCTATTTTTAGCTTTGGCGGCCATATTGGATTTCACATCAACATGAATTTTTGCTAGGATCAACTAGACTTCATGGGCAACATTTCTGTAAAGTTTTATGAATATCCATCCAGTAGTTTCAGAGGAGTAGTCGCTACAAATAAAAGTTAACGGACAGACGGACAGACGGACAGACGGACGGACAGACGGACGGACGACGGACGCCGCACCACGGCATAAGCTCTGCTGATCTCTGATCAGTAGAGCTAAAAATGCAGAATGCAAATGTTCGATCTTTCGCAAAAACGTAGCACGTACCCGGGGAAAATACGATATACATGTTCAGTACACAATAAGGCATAGGGCATTATGAATCAGAATAGTACAGATGAAAACTTTAAAAACATTCATA
>JAWPHD010017160.1:0-46026 GCA_037043455.1 Cyrtodaria siliqua | reverse complement strand
AGGCAATTTTTAAGTTTTAACTAATAGTTTTTTTTTTTTTTTTGGCCTTAGCATACATCTGCAGTGTAAAACACAGATGATACAGAAAATCCCATGTTTATATTCGGTTTCATTCAAAGTTCAGAAGTGTATTGACCGAAGCACCGCATATTCCAGCTAAGATAGTTTATGAATGTTGTATTAACAAAACATGAGCAAGAAGAAAAATACCAACCTGGCTAACTGATGTATTTTATAGTTTTTAGATGTACTGGTCTTGGCTATACTGAATATATTAAACCAACAACAATGTCTGCTGGCCCTGCTTTGAAGCTCAGATGGTTTGGAAAAAGGCTGTACAGTAACCCTATGGGAAAATTAATTTAGGTGTGAGACCCGCCAAGACGACAAGATTGACATGGCAGAAATCAGCCACCATACAAAGTAATACTAGTATACTTTGATTAAAAGATCTACTACATGACAGAGTTGTCTTTTCTGGTAATTAGTTGTAAGCCCACTTTTTTGAACAAGAACACGATATATCTAGGTAGTATTATGTGGAATTAGGATAATAGTGTAGTTATAGAGGCAATTTTTTGATTATGCGGTTTCTTTTTCCTTTCTGTATACTAATTACATGTATTAAGGCTATATATACATATTATGTATATTTAACATTAACTGAATCTTTCATTTATAAGTAAACAATTTCCCCAGCATAGCAACTCTTATTATTATTTCACCTTATTCATTAACAGCACTTAAAGTAGAATACCTACCTTTGCTATTACTGAAAGTAACAATCATACTTTCTCTTGTGGTAGTCATGCCTGGTGTATGCTACCTTTGCTATCACTGAAGAGTAACAATATACGTTACTCTGTGGTTATTCATGCCTGGTGTATCGAAAGGAGTTCCCCAAATATATAATCCATAACTTTTTTTTGTGATAAAAGGACATTTTTGAGTATCTAAGGCCTGTTTTTCTGGCTGAAATAACTTTATTGATCTTGTTTGTGAGAGCTAAAGAACCATTTGCAATGGTTGTATGAGTGTGTTTTTTTTTTATCAACTTGATAGTTTTGAAATGTGAATGTAGAGGTGCCGAATGAATGCAGGTTTGTTCTCGGTGTCAACACAGATCAGAAATGTTCTTTTCTTAATATGCCACATGACCCCTACTATTCCTCACAAGTTTCTCTAGAGAGGAAGGTCTCATGACTAAGAAAAGTGTAAGTGTAATCTTAGATTGAACTTCATTCGAAAAATGGCTAAACTGGAAAGCATGGAGAATATTGCGCAGGACTCAATGGGGATGTTTTTTTTTTACTTCCGGTACACCTTAAGCTCTTGCTCGCATTATACTGTCGGGCAGCCATTTTACGCTTGCGGTAAAACCTGTGCTATGTATCATGAGTTATCATTGCGTATACTAGAACCAATCTTCTAAAGGAGTATTGTAACGACAAAGAATACATCACTCTTTATTGTTAAAACAGTGTAAACATAAATAACGAACTGCGGGGGAGAGTGGAGTTACATACACTATTCTCCTCTTTTTGTTTATAAACAAGTTAAAGAAGATGTTGCATTACTCTTAAACAAGTTTATATTCAAAAAGTCAGAAATTCAAAAGGGCTCTAAAACCAGGCTCGTAGCTACGCTGAGGCACGCGAGACATGTTGCCTCGATAGATATTGGGAAGGTGATTAAAGACTGAAGTAGGTTTTTAATGGAATAATCACAAACAGATGTGACGGGAAAATGTCTCGCAATCACCCAGCTATCCGTTTTAACATGGTCAGACAAACATATCAAAACACCTGTTGTGCAAATTATATCTGTTTAAGAGAAAATTCAAATGGTAAGTTTATTGTGGATTAATATGATGTGAGGTTATCAATGAACTGATAAAACTGGTCAAATCTAAATAAGAAAAAAGTAGCAAGTACAATTTTAAAGTGACCCTCCATATAATTATTACAATTATGTCTCTTAAGTTATGTCACTTGTGGTATGTCAAAAAATATTTGTTCATGTGGCTTTAATTCTATTCTTGTTCGGATGTGTATTTTAATTGTATCACTATGGGTCTATAACAATACATATCGCACTATTGGAAGAAACTGTTTTCGTCATTTGGAAGAGACTTTCAGTTGTCTGTAGAATGTAGTTCTTTTGGTGTCGGAGGCATGTGTCTTCACCATAACAACATTATAACTGGATGACGTTTATTTCAAACAATTTGACAACATTCCTACTCCCAGTTTGCATTTCGCAACATCTCGATTAATTCAAAGAATTCGTATCACGGAAACGTATGTAGTAAAAAAGAAATCCATATTGGTTACGTCATACTAACAGTGGCGACACCATAGATTACCCACCAAAAGGCATTCGCAGTCAAAATCAATATTATCATTAACATTGTACAACTGGCATTTTTTCCAATTGTTCTATATATAGTTTATTTACATGAAAGCGATGATATACTTTTCATCTGTATGTGTAATAACAAACGCAAATTGTACATCAACACGTGCAGCTAATTGTCCCTATTGTGTATATAGCAACAGTGGCACTATTTTCTGGTCTCGTTGACTTCCGGCTAACACAATTTCAAGATTTTGAACATGGTAATCCAGTGAAATATATACCAGGCATTAATGATCCGGAGGAAAGACGAGGGATTGGCCTACCATGTACGATGGTTCAGTTTCTTATGTACGTGTAATGGTAACCATATGATGCACGAGTATTTCTCCCCACCCACTATCACTACATGTATGTAAACATGCATGTATCTCTACGGGACAGACAGGTCATGTATATTTGTAACCCGTAACATATTCTTTCATAGCCTACCACTGTTGTTTTTCCATCAATGTATACAATAATATTGGCCACTACATGGCATTATGTATATTTCAGGTGTTTCTTTTTATTCGCCATTTGTCTTATTTTAAAGTAGGCATTTCCTGGGGGTTTTTTAAGGCAACTATTAGATAACAGTATAAACTATATCAACAACGACGACAAATTTGACAACATTGTGACTCATCCAGAATGCAACACAAATACTGTTCTTTTCCTGTTTTGAAGATCAACTAAAATCCAAGCGTTCACTTGAGGACGTGTTTGATGTCATCGGTGATGCTTTCACTCAAGATGGTGTTTATAGGTGATGGTTTTATTCGAGATGGTGTGTTTTCGTGTGATGTTTTTACTTTAAATGATGTACACTTCGGATATGTTATTCGGATAGGTTTGTCACGTGTTATCGATTGATGTTTATATTTGTGTCATCGGTGACGTTTCCACTTGAGATGATGTTATCGGTGATGGTTTCACTTGAGATGAAATTATCGGTGATGTTTTTTACTTCTGATGGCGTTATCGGGTGATGGTTTCACTTGAGATGAAGTTATCGGTGATGTTTTTACTTCTGATGGCGGTTATGGGTGATGGTATCCTACCGTTGATGTTTTTACTTCTGATGGCGTTATGGGTGATGGTATCACTTGAGATGAAGTCACCGAGTGATGTTTTTTACTTCTGATGGCGTTAATGGGGTGATGTTGTTTCGCATGAGATAATATTATTGGATATGTTTGAAATTGTTTTATCGGTGATGATGGTTTATTTCAGATGGTGTTATCAATGATGTTTTTCTCATCAGATGGTGTCATCGGAGATGTTTTCGCTAACTAGTGACGCTGTATCTTTCACTGTTTTCTCCTCGTCTTCTTATAAGTCTGGGGGAAATCATACAAGTACATAATTAGTTTATATATATAATATATTTACACATAAAGCGTTATTGTCAAGTATATTCACAAACACATATTTTAACTCTCTATAGTACGCGGTGTACTGTTAGGGCCATGTTACCATCGCATCTTACCATCGGACCATCTACCTAGGTTCGATGCTCGATGGTATAATGCGATGGTCGATGATGTAAGATGCGATGGTAAGATGCGAATGGTCGATTGGTAAGTTGCGATGGTAAGATGCGATTGGTCGATCGGTAAGATGCGATGGTTAAGATGCGATGGTCGATGGTAAGATGCGATGGTCGATGGTAAGATGCGGATGGACCATCGACCATCGCATATTACCCTCGACCAATCGCAACTTACCATCGCATCTTACCATCGACCATCGCATCTACCTATCGACCATTCGCATCTTACCATCGCATCTTACCATCGAGCATCCGCATCTTACCATCGCATCTTACCATCGTCCCATCGCATCTTTACCATCGACCATTCGCATCTTACCATCGACCATCGCACTCATCTTACCATCGACCATCGCATCTTACCATCGACCCATCGACTCATTCAATTCTTCTATGCTGATCAAGATCTCACGAATTACCGTTTAAGAACAATTTCTGTGTCGATGGTCGATGGTAAGATGCGATGGTCGATGGTAAGATGCGAATGGTCTAAGATGCGATGGTCTGATTGGTAAGATGCAATGGGTCGATGGTCCCATCGCATCTTACACAGTCTGACCATCGCATCTTACCATCGCATCTTACCATCGACCGATATTCTAGGTCGATGATCGATGGTAAGATGCGATGGTAAGCATGGCCCTAAACAGTACATACATACTACTATAGACCTAAGGCTAACTCTCTTGGAACGTGAACATTTTCGTTTTTTAAAGCTACTATAGTTCTACATACGGCTAGTGGACGTGCACACTAAAAGCAAAATGGGAGGGTGTTTCACGCTTGGTTTACTACCAGATTCAAGCACTACCAGATTCAAAGCTTGTGAAACATGCCGATAAACCTCGTTTATAAGTGGAGAAACGTATACTTAATCCGTCGTTCGTTGTAGCAACACCACTGTCCTAATAATTGAAAAGTAGTTCGCTCAACACGGATTTCGAACTCGAGACAGGTTAATCATAGCAATTGAATTACTTGTATTGGTTATGGCTGCCTCCGGACCTCCTGAACAAACGCAATATCGGAAACATGGATTGAAGATAATTTACAAATACATTTAATGTTACGCATAGCTTAAACATCCGTGTTTGTTTTGTGTGTGTGTGTGTTTAAAGTTTTAACAAATCGAAGGAATCATCTGCTTCCCATTTTGTCAATTGACTGGAAAGCAATGGGTAACCTTTCGCTGCCAATGGAACCATTCATTATCAATATCTTTTCACAGTCGTATTGTTACCAATTGAACGGTCGGGACCGAATGGTTACACGCGTAGGCTATTGTATTTTGCATTAGCTCATGTTAACGTACACATGTTCACACATATAAGGGAAGGAAAGATCAAATCGTCAATTATACACGTACACATGTGGTTCAGGACATATGCGGGGACAGATCTTGATTGTCAATTATATACGTACACATGTTCAGACATAATGCGGGACAGATCTTGATTGTCAGTTATATACGTACACATGTTCGAGCATATGAGAAAAAAAATCTTATCTCAAACATATGAGGAAATATCTTAATTGTCAATTATATACGTACACATGTTCAAACATATGAGGGGAAATATCTTAATTGTCAATTATATACGTACACATGTTTAAACATATGAGGGAAGGATATCTTAATTGTCAATTATACACACTGTCCAACTTCCAGAAAACTGGGCGATATACCCAACTCTTCATTATTTACATGTCAACTTTTCATACTCAGCATGGGCGATATAACCCTAACTCTCATTTATGTACTTGTCCAATTTTCAGACAACTGCGGCGAATTATACCTAACTCTTCATTATTTTACATGTCCAACTTTCATACAACAGGGCGATATACCTAACTCTCGGTTATGTACATGTTCAACTTTCAGACAACTGGGGAATATACCTAACTCTTCATTTATTTACATGTCCAACTTTCAAACAACTGGGCGATATACCTAACTCTCGGTTATGTACATGTTCAACTTTCAGACAACTGGAGGGATATATCTAACTCTTCATTATTTACATGTCCAACTGTTCAGACAACAGGTGCGATATACCTAACTCTCGGTTATGTACATGTTCAACTTTCAGACCAACTGGTGGGGATATATCTAACTCTCAGTTATGGACATGGTCCAACTGTCAGACAACAGGGCGATAATACCTAACTCTCGGTTATGTACAATGTTCAACTTTCAGACAACTGGGGGATATATCTAACTCTTCATTATTTACATGTCCAACTTTCAGACAACTGGGGGAATATATCTTAACTCTTCATTATTTACATGTCCATACTTTAAGACAACAGGGCGATATACCTAACTCTCATTATGTACATGTGCAACGGTCAGAAAACTGAGCGAGTAATACTAATCTCTCAATTATTTACTTGTCCAACTTTCAGACAACTGGGAGAGATATACCTAACTCCAATGGTGTACATGTCCAACTTTTCAGACAACTTGGTGGGGATAATATCTAACGCTCCATTATTTACATGTCCAACTTCCAGACAACAGAGGCGATTATACCTCAATCTCAATTATTTACAGTGTCAAACTTTTAGATAGCTGTGAGATATACCTAACTCTTCATTATTTAATTGCACATTTTCAACTCTCCGACAAATAAGCGATTAAGCTAACCCTCAGGTTATTTTACGTGCATATATGTCTCAACGTTCTGAGCGATATACTCAGTTATATACGTACACACATGACAACTCTCAGTTATGTATATCGGCCAACGTTCAGAAAACTGGGGGATATATCTAACTCTCAATTATGTACATGTCCAAACTTTCAGACATCTGGGCGAATAGGTATACCCTAACTCTCAATTATGTACATGTCCAACTTTCAGACAACTGGGCGATAACCTAACTCTCAATTGTCTACATGTCCAACTTTCAGACAACTGAGCGATTATGTATAACCTAAACTCTCAATTATGTACATGTCCAACTTTCAGACAACTGGGCGATACTGTATACCTAACTCGCAATTATGTACATGTCCAACTTTCAGACAACTGGGCAATATATCTAACTCTCAATTGTCTACATGTCCAACTTTCAGACAACTGAGCGATATACCTAATTCTCAATTATGACATGTCCAACTTTCGGACGACAGGGCGATATACCTAACTCTCCATTATTTACTTGTCCAGCTTCCATACAACTGAGCGGATATACCTAAAATCTCAATTAATTTACATGTCCAAACCTTCAGATAGCTGTGAGATATACACCTAACTCTTCATTATTTAATTGCACATTTTCTCCTTTCTGACAAATAAGCGATTTTAGCTAACCCTACAAGTATTTACGTGCATATGTCTCAACGTTCTGAGCGACATACTCAGTTAATTACGCTACACACATGACATTAATAACACAATAATTAGATATGTAATCGACGATATCCAGATATATAAACATATATATGTATTTGAGCCGTAGTAAAATAGTTATTAACTACTTGCTTACACAATACACGGATCTTAGGCTCTATCCCTTTTCTGGACCTTAGAAAGTATTTTCCCTCTGGTCATTTTTAGGTGAGTCCACCACGCCTGCTCCACCCGCCCGCCCCACCGCCTCACCACCCCAGAACCCCAACACCCCCCACACACGCACACGCAAAGCACACGCACACGCACACAGCACACATACACACACGACTGTGTAGTGTCACTCAGTATGATATATACCGTTCAACTGTACGGATTTTTTATTCCAAGTCTCCGTTTCCTAGTTAACTCCCAGTGACAGAACCACTCGTCTGAGAGCAATTATTGTTCTCGAGAGACGGCAAAACACTCCGATTCATTGGAAACCTAATCAATGAGATTTGGCAGTGTTCTTCTATACACTGGTGAGTAGGTGTAGCAATGTTCTGCGTAAGTGGACGTGGATCAATATGCTACTTTGGCAATAAATGTAGTAATCCAAAACGTAAGGATTCCCCGTCTGAAAAAGTATCAAAATTGTCCCATGCGACGTTAATTGTTTATTATTTGTTTTGATCGTCGTCCGGTTCCTTTCAAGTTTTAGGGATTTTAGAGTGTATACGTCTAACTCTCAAAATACTGCTAAAAACAATGGACACGTTTTTAAATAAATTTGAATCCAGTTCTCCTTTTAATTATGAATAATAGGTATGAACCATGAACTAACTCAGTAAAGATTTCTATCACTTATTTGACGTTTTTGACGCTACATACACTTTTAAAATGAATTAAGTTTGCGTCAATAGATGCGATAATCCCATGCATGACCTATGCCATTTAGCCATGGCATTATGAACATACTGTACGTGTTGTACCATTCTCACATCTCGGTGGTACAAACTGACCCAGGGGTACCATTGTCTCAGTGTCACAACTGACCCCAGGGTAGCATTGTCTCAGTGTCATAACTGACCCCGGGGTACCATTGTGAAACTCTGGCAAGCCAGATTGGTTTTGTACATGAGAACGTTTCAGTTACACTTCTGCGGATCAAAATCAGAGGTATGTGTAGGTATGTTTTAGATAAAGTATTTTATGTCAGTCTCATTAAAATCAGACCCTTTATAACGCTACGATACTCTACACTACTAAGAATCTGACAACACTGCATTGGAGGTCACGTCAGATTGACCTTACGATTAACCAAACAGCTTTCAGCCTACAAAATTGCTCGGTATAGATTGCTTCACTGCGCATGTCGCGTTTCAGTCAAACGACGTGGAGCAGTCTACGCAAGAGACAATGTCCGTAACTGTTCGCCTATACAATATAGTATTGCGTTGACAAACATAACACACCAACCATTACTGAAAAGTTACTGGAAAACAGCAAATAAGATTGTTTGACGGAATTCAATAGCAGCACAAGCAAATCTACCGCTTCGTGGGGTTGAACCCGCACTAAAATCACACTCGCAAACATACTATTTAGAAAACTAATAATCTCGGTAGAATATATATTTTTCAAATACTGTTCCGTACATGTTGTACCGTTCTCACATCTCAGTATGTTTTCAAAACACATGTCCGCACCAATGATTTTCTTCGTATTTTTGATGTAAAACATGCCATTTAGTGCAATCTTTGAATTTATAGTGCAATCTGCAGCAATAACACACGAAAGTTATCTTTTTTTGGATATAGATCTATGTGTTTTATGCGGATTTTCGTTTGTTCAGTTCACTCGAACATCAACTAAAGTGCATATGAAACGTGCGATTTCATTGTTTAATTTTAGTTGATCTTCTCATGAATATTGATTACATAAAAGGTCGATCTGACGTGACCTCCAAGGCAGTGTTGTCAGATCCTATAGCGGAGAGTATATGATTTTAATGAGATTGATTTTATGTACAAGTGGTACAATTTTGGCATTCTCGCTTGCCAGAGTTTCGCAATTAAACTCTTTATATGGCTGAGGGCAGTTGTAACTCTGAGATGTGAGAAAGAATGTTCTTGCATACCGGACAAGGATATCCGCCATTTTACCGGGGCGAGATATATTCACCTCACCCTATGGTCGAGATAAAATTCACGAGAGCCTCGGTTCCGATAAAAACACTTATACCTCGGGTTGGAATTCCTTATCTTCACCGAATACCCATGAAAGATTCTTATATTGTTAGATATACATGTTCTTTATATATACGCTAAATAAACACATACTGATCTTGAATATCTCTAGAAAGAATATATAGTTTTTTAGTTCGGTTTCGAATAATTGTTCAGCGTGTAACAATGCATCTTTTGGCATTACCAAACATGACATTTTAGTCTAGGTTTAGTTCATGAATGCTGGTTATACCGCCTGCATTAAGATGGCGACGGATACAAATCACCGAAATGGAGCATTAAGCCCCGAAAACGCACAATTTCTCATGGAGTTTGCACGCCTACACTAAACTGGCGTTTGGATACAAATCAATGAAGATATATGTATAACCCAATTCCACTTTATCCGAGGCAATTCGAACGTAACGCTGCACTATAGTTTCTTGCTCTCTCCAAGGTTGCTTATGGCGTCATTGTCATTACCAGTTAATACGATGGGGGTGGGGGGTGTGGGGTGGGGGGGGGGGGGGAACAAAACAATAACGCTAGTTAAAGCAGCTGATTAGATTTAAAGGCGGTGGCGATCTGGAAGAGCGATTATAGTTAATATACAAGATAACCCCCTCATGCTTAGGTGTCATATGAAATGTGCACATGCATTGAAAAAAACCGGATATTAAGTTCAGTTGAATTTCTATTTATGAAAATGATTGGCCTGAAAAATACGACGACCACGCCAATATTGTATTGTTAAATCGTACAAAGTACTAGAAAATGTTCAGATTACGCATGATGGTTTTACTCGTATTTGGATCTATTATTTTTTTTCCAGGTCGCCTCCAGTTACTCTGTCAGACAGACGCGCGGAATTCCTAGTTTGCTGGTTTGGCATCAATGAAAGACTAGGTCCCCAGCAGGGGTTTGGCATCAATGGCAGACTAGATCCCCAGCAAGGGTTTGGCATCAATGGAAGACTATGTCCCCAGCAGGGGTTTGGCATCAATGGAAGACTAGGTCCCCAGCAGTGGTTTGACATCAATGGCAGACTAGATCCCCAGCAGAGGTTTGGCATCAATGGAAGACTAGGTCCCCAGCAGGGGTTTGGCATCAATGACAGACTAGGTCCCCAGCAGAGGTTTGGCATCAATGGAATACTAGGTCCCCAGCAGGGGTTTGTTCAGATGATCAAGACTACCTATTTAATGGCAGGGAACTATACACCTTAAAATCACGCTCGCACCCTCGCACGCACACTTTCAGTAGAGTTGCTTAATCGTAAATGATATCAAATGCATTTAGGTTATACGAGTGTTTCCTCTACTTAACATACAGTATACCCTTATACTTGTGCACATTTATTAATATAAATAAATTACCTTTGCACAATGGTTACCACGGCAACTACTACTACTATTATTGACAGTACAATAACTCCTATAAGCCATGTAGGAAACGGCTTATCTTCTTCCGATGTACCGTCATCCCTTGTATCTAGAAATGAAATTAAAAAGGTTGTCACGCCTCGTTAAAACATACAAAGCCATACTGGGACAGCGACCTCAGAGGAAGAAAAGATGAATGGTGAATTTACGCAGCAGAGATGTCACCAACAGAAGCGAACGCTTGCGATACGTATCGAAGTTCTGCAGATCTAAAACAAGGACACATCCACTGAGCTACCGAGGTAAACTAATTAATTAAGATTCCTAGAAAAGAAAAAGAGTAAATGAAGATGTTGGATACTTAGTTATATTTACTGTAGACTTCTGTAATCAGTAACATTCTGACTAAGGCCAGAACACAGGAGCATAACGTGGCCTGTTTTCAACATACTTCTAATACGATGAGTGAGAAGGGACTAGGAGGAGGTGTCCTCCTCTCAGAAGAGAGTTCCGATATTGTTTCATCTTTTGATTAAAGTGGTGCTCGTATAAAAGCGATATTTGTCAGGAAATGGACATTGTATGCTTGCAAAAATGTTGGTATTTTTATTTTTCCAAGTTACTCTCTGGATTATGATACGCTACGTTGCTGCAGTAAACACTCAAAGCAATCAGTATAAATCACACATTGTTTTATTCAGATATTTAAACAGAGAAAACCAAGAAGATATATGTGGTGAAGGGGGTAAGTCAGACTTTTTCAAGAAGACAGAACATTTCAAAAATATTCCAAATTACGATAAAACTGTCATTTCAATTAAAAGGTGGTGTTAACATGCCTAAAATATGAATTCCCCAAGGCCCCGTTTTATGAAACAACTTACGACCATTTTGATCGTAATTTCTTAAATGCTTGTCTATAAATTACACTTTTTCAAATACACGTGATTTCATTCAGGTGATATATCTGCACCACGTGCACACATACTTGTCTACATAGAATGCTTTGGTGAACAAAGTGAACGATTTTACAATGTAAGACTTATAAGATGTTTAATAAAATCAGAGCCCGGGCCCCGGGTGCATAACCAAGGATAGCACTCTTATTACTGTACAAAATGATTTGTCATGTAAATCAGGAGTCAATTTTAATGTTTGGTAATATTTCAAGATGGCCGTGTGTCCCTTAAAGTTTTAGTCGTGTCTCCGTTCAAAACGTATGGATTCAGTGTTTTTATTTTAAATTAACATAATAGTCGCGAGTTACATTCCTTGGAATGCCCCACAAACACCAATGTTAAAGTGCCACATATTAATGATTTGCTGAAACTTCAACTCAAATATGGTTAATACAGCAGTGTAATTTTCATAGAGAAAACTAATTTTCCGCTTGAAAAATCACCAAAAAAGGTGGGATCACAAGACATGTAAGAAAGTTCTTGTTTGTTTACTAAACAGGTCTTGGGTACAGCTGTTTTCAGTTGGTTGCTCACAATATGTAAGCATAGAGTCGAAATTTCGCAAATGTTCATCAGTGATCCAGTAAAATCTATTAATACGCTTCTTATACTTAAAACCACAAAATCGAACAGAAATGAGCAGTTTTCCATTACTTATAATGCCCATTTCCATCAAAAAAAGGAGGGATTACTTTTCATTATAGGAACTACATTCGATACACCTCGGAGGTTTACATGTAATTAGTGGTGGTAAACCTCTACAAAGCAGCACAGGAAGTCTCGGCCTTCGGGTAGTGTCGCATAATGGCGGCCAGAAAATAATAGGGGGCACTCCTCAGTTTCGCATGAATGTCCATATACCATGTAAATCAGAAAGAAATCAACTAAGCATCTTTTAGGTCCATGGATGGTATATATAATAATTATAAAGCATATGTTTGATGTTGTTTTCAGTTTTGAGTACTTCTAAGTTTATTTTGGTGTATTGGAATATGCATTCTTTGGGTTTTTTGGAGGCTATAAATAGAAAGATGTGAACCAATCAAAAACTTTCTAAAAATAGGTAAAATGACTGATTTTCAATCACGGGGAGATCAGCATGGAATAACTTTTTAAAACGCCGGACTAGGTATGTAAAATTTAGCATTCCTGATATGCAAGAGCGTTATGAGTGCAGACATGACCCTGATATGTGTAGGATTTTTTTTATTTTTATTTATTGAAATATTTATTTGAAATATTGCTAAAATTGTTTTTTTTAACATGTTTTGAGGGGTTGGGTAATCTTAAAGAAATGGGACTAAAGTTGTACAGAAAATGCTTTTTGATACTTTTATTTGGTATGGAAACATGGGTCATTTTATTGTCTTCTAAGAAATGTATGACACAATGATGATGTGATTTATTTTTGCTCAAGGATCAGGCCAAGGGCTTGTCATGGGTTTGATGATTGAGAAATGTACATTTAACTGTGGAGTGCCCCCAATACTCCTTTCTTTTTGTAAAAACGGCGTTTTCACTAATTTAGCATGCCATTTTGGGTTTATTTCTCACTGCTGATATATTTGTGACATATTTCAAGCATCTCGGTGTTTATATTCAGTCTGGGGTTTTCTGGATTCAAATGTTTAACACGGATGCCGCCAATTTTGAAACTGGTCTTACGTGTTGTGTACCATCCCCGATACCAGGAACGTGTTAAGTATCTCCTAAAAGTATGTACGTGTTGTGTACCATCCCCGATACCAGGAACGTGTTAAGTAACCCCTAAAATGATGTACGTGTTGTGTACCATCCCCGATACCAGGAACGTGTTAAGTATCTCCTAAAATTATGTGCGTGTTGTGTACCATCCCCGATACCAGGAACGTGTTAAGTATCTCCTAAAATGATGTACGTGTTGTGAACCATTACCGATACCAGGAACGTGTTAAGTAACCCCTAAAATGATGTACGTGTTGTGTACCATCCCCGATACAGGAACGTGTTAAGTATCTCCTAAAATTATGTACGTGTTAAGTACCAATTATTGAATTCCAAGCATTTCATGTACATATCTAGGTCTAGAGATATAATAATGCGCTCATTAGGAGAGTTTTTAAACAAAGTAAAGATGCAAGGACAGGAATTGGATTTATTCTTCATCTTTAACAAATTGACGGCATCCGCGTTAAATGTCAAAACATTTGAATCCAGAAAACGCCTCGATTCGTCCAAAAACCTCGAGGTAATATCAGGAACTAGAGTAAGGTACACAGCTGACAGATAATACATCAATCCAGCTGCATAGAATGGGCGATATGTTAAATCAAATTTTCCAATATAAATAGTAATTACCTCGTGTTTTCTTCAATAATTTAGAAAAAAACGACATTTTTCCGTGTTCAGTACCATTTTAGGTCACGTGTTCCCCACACTGATATTTTAAATGATGCTGTCATTCATGCAAAAGAAAGTTTTTTCTTAGAAGATACATGACCCCCGCTTTTCAGTAGATCCAGTAGCAGCACATTGTTCATCAGAATGTAAGTTTTTCTAATTTAAAATATGACTAGATATGATAGGCAACATTGCATTTTTGTTGTATGACATAAATAACAAATGGGAGAAATCCTTTAACTTGCATTTGTTTAAATGACTGTTATTACACACTTTTCTAATTCGGAATCTTAAAATTGTATATTTCTGATGTGGTTTAAAAACCAGTTTACCGCCGATAATTTTATTGGAAAATAAAATAATAATTGTTTGGCTTAGCTAGAAATGGGATGGCGGTTATGATTTGTGACTGCTCCACTGCGCATGTCTCGTTAACGCTAAAGGCGGAGAGGGAATTAAACGATTATGCCATATCCCTCATTGTTTTAACTCTATGTTCTGAAATAATTTACCCCACGAAATGTTAAATAAACATCCCAACTAACGCCGAGTATGGAAAATAGAATGTACCAATTCACGAAACGTTCTTGTCATTAATGTCTGTGCCCCATTAGTCTAATTGACATTGATTAAGACAAAGGAATAATGGGCTATAATCAAGCTAATGGAAGCCTTCCGTTCTGTTTCGGCATTCCTGAGACAAATTTCTCCCACAAGGAGGTGCGTGTTAAAAATGTTCCGTGTCACAAAAGGGTGTAAACAGTGCATAGCCGTTGAGCAGCGTCCTTCGGGTGTATATCTGGTGCCATACTTACCGCACCAACTTTATCAATTGAATAAAGTGCGTTTATGTTTTGTTATATGCTGATCAATACATTTTTGACAAGTTTAGAGCACCTCTGTGAGAGGTAAGATGTTTTTATTTGTGCGGGATCCGTGATCATTGTGCTGGTTCTTTTGTACATGGCCGGAGGATAGACAAATATTACCGATGTGATGAAGCACGTGTGGTTCTATGACATTTTGTAGAAGGTTTCATACAGGTTATGCACTGAGATAAAGTTTTAGCAAAAAAATAGTCATAAGAACAGGATGGCTCATGCGGGGCCAGCCACAGCCGACCTCCCCCCACACCCCACACCACATTAATCGGAGAGGGCGGGCACAGTTTTATCATTACTTAATTAGAAAGTATACACACAGGTGTATGATTACTTAATTAGAAAGTATACACACAAGTGTGTCGTTAATTAATTAGAAAATATACACAAACGTGTATCATAACTTAATAAGAAAGTATACACAAAACATGTGTCATTATTTAATTAGAAAGAATATGCAAAAGTACATCGTTACTTAATTGGAATGTATACACGAAAGCGTATCATGACTATTAAAGATGTGCTCACTGAAATTAAAAGGTTTTCGCAACACATGTGTATAAACATTTACTCCGGTATGCACCTAATAGGTTTTTCCTGTCACATGCTGTAGGTACAAACAACATTTACTGTAATGAACGCTATTGTTTAGGTTGTAATGATAGGGACATAGAGGATGAATACCATTTTATATGTATCTGTCGATGTTATCTTCAACTAAGAAAAAAGTATATTAAACGTTTTTACTATGTTAATCCATCTGTATTTAAGTTTCACAATTTACTGACTTCATCTGATAAGAATGAGATTAGGAACATTTGTAAATATATAAAAGAAGCTTTAGCTATACGGAATTCAATTATTAATATTGGGACCTAATGTAATTAGTTATGCTGATTTTCCTTACTGCCTTTGTTAATACATTTCTATTAACTACATGTATGTATGTTAAAAATATATAGAAAATAAATTGTATTCTTGGATACGTGACATGAATTTATTTATACATACATGTATTTAGACGATGTACTTATGTATAAGTCTTAATAAACTGTCTGTTCTGTTCTGTTCTGTAATTCTGTTCGACATAATGTAATGATATTTATCACAATAAAGGCACGAGCAATTACATAATTAATTACATGTCTATTTAAAAACACGATGATACTATATCACTGACTATATATACTTAACAAGTTTACATACCCTGTATCGTTGGTCCGGTAGTATTCTGGCTGGCTACTAACAGAATACCTAAACAAAAATATACACATCATTAACGAGTCCTGTCATTAAGGGTATGCAAATGCCCTAAAATAAACGAGTACTGGTATTTAAATATATAGAACGAAAGTAAGCTGTGAAGAAAAACTGTTATATTTAAACAAGAGTTTTTATAACTATTAGCTTATGTCTTTATTACTATTAATTAAAGTTTCGTTTCGTTAGAACAGCAACCATATTTATGAATATACCTCTCACTATTCTTACGGATGGTGGGAGGTATTCATGATCGGTTCTACCCAGGAAAAATGGTGCGGTCTGCCTCTACCACAAGAAAATCAACCGTGCTAAAATGACGTAAGACATCATTCAAAGAAACACAATTAAAACTGAATTTCAAAAATCAAACTTACCATCCAGGAAAAAAACAAACAGGCCATAAACACAGTCTAGCAGACGATCACACCTCATCATGCCATGGAATTTGACCCGCTCACGTTATTTCCGCCTTACGTATTGCTAGTCACCTATTCCAGTTACATAGGTTATTGATGGTAGAATAGTTATTTCCATTCCGATGGAGATATCAGTATGTATGTAGTGATTCGCGGACTATTCTGTGGCAACCATCGATGTATTTATATAGCAGCTGAAATAACAAAGTATATTGATCACCATCTTCAATATTGATGTACGTGTTCATGGGAACCCTGTTTCCCTTTCCTTATGTATCATAAGTGATCACCACTATTCCCCTTCCATACCCCTTTGTTTTAAACATGGTTCCCCTCATTCCATCACCACACACCTCCTGACTCCCTACCGCCAGAGCATCAGCGAGCCCCACTTGTGAGAAAGTGTCGATTCTCTCGGATGTCCGGAAGTATACAGTATTGGTTCTAGCCAGGAATAAGTGGGTGGTCTGCCTCCACCACAAAACAAATCGATCGTAAAATATAACCTAAAATGTGCTGGACACCAAACAAAAAACTCAGTGTAGCACGGCAGTGTGCGTGATGTGATGAGGTGGGGTGGTTGAGAGCTTTTGTGAACTGCTTCTGGCAGAACGTGTACTATAGTATGATTTTAGAAGTTATATAATTTTATAAACAACCGATTACAAACAATTTGCGATAATAAGCGTTGATTTTCGATAATTCGGTCTATGCATTTGTAACTATTTTCATGTGAAATAATATCTGAATTAGAATTAAATAATTCAACAAATTATAATAAAACAATACGCATACTTATTTATATCGATGTTGTGACACACAGTGTACAATAAACGTCTAATTAAAACATTTGCATATATATAGATGTAGTGTGACCATACATACGTGTGAATGAGAAACTTCGAATGAGTACCCTTTTTATTCAACATTGCACAGCAAATTGTACCTAAAGCTAAAATACCAATGGGCAAAATTGGGTATTTTTGCAAAAATGCATTTTGTGCGAAATGGGAACATTTTGGAGTTTTGAGTTTACATGCAACTGCACATACTGCAGTATACAACTGCACATACGGCAGTATAAATGGAAAGTTGATAGGCTTGGTACAGTTCAAAAAGGGAACGTTACACTAATATTAACTTAACGTATCATTTTCAGTATTTATTAAATTCTCAAATTCATTTTAGTAATATCTATAGTCCCACATACACGTATTCCTAGCCATAATATATCCTAGACACTAAATCACTCAAACATAGATAGTCGGTACCAGTTAATAATATACAATATATATTTAGCTACAACATACGAATGCTAAAATTATAGTCAAAGCTATATATACTAAAAGAAAAAGAAACGCATAATAAAAAACGTCCTATACTACACTATTATATACACCTAATTCCACGTAATATTCCAGGGTCCGTATTCATAAAGCTTCTTATTAATAACTTGAGTCAAAATATATAAAAATGTTAAACACATTTTCTGCCATTTTAAGACATCTTCTTTATATGTTTAATAATGCTATTGATTAATACAGCTAAAAGGTTATCTTAAAATATATGCTGTGTAGTGTCGCTTAGAGGTTTATAAGCATATTTGAAAATATGTAAAAATCTTAAATGTTGACTTAAGTAATATATTCTGCTTAAGTGTTGCTTTATGAATACCGGCCTAGTATATATCAACGTGTTTTGTACAAAAAGGGACTACATCTAATTATAGAAAGGACAACTCTGTCATGTAGTTGTGTATAGTATACTTTGTTACACGAAATTCACAAATGTTAAAGTTTCGCTAAGCCATTTCAGTATTATGCTTAATGTTAAGAGATTGCAACGTTTAAAGTCTACGTTTGCTCACCTGCTTGAGCCAAATGCGCATTCTGCCGATAATGAAACTGTAAAGGGGTAACCATTGGTGTGTTCGGTGCTGTTTAAACCTTCTTTCCGAAAGGACAGGCCTAATGTCGCCCTGTACCATTCGATTAGCATAAACATAAACATACAATATATAGCGGAAATATCCATTTTGCGTTTCTTTTTCTTTTCAGTATACTGTGATACAGTGTAGCGTATAGACACAGATCTAGGGTACCTGTATATCCATGGTATAGACTATGATACAGTATAATCGAACATGTTGTCAGCTTTTTTTTTTAACTGAACCACACAAAAATAAATTAGTTAATTTCAAAAAGAGAATAATTCCATTTTAAGATTTCGCTACAGTATTGTTAAAACAAATGTAAGTACATTATGTTCGTATGTATTGAATGTATAATTATGGAATTCGTCAGGGTTTAGATGCCTTTATAATAACCGTTCATATTTTGTTGCGATTCTCGGCCAATACTATGCATATACATTATACATATAGCCACGCATTCCCTTTCTGTTTTCATTTCAGTGATTGTACCTAAATAATCAATTTCTTTTGATGTTTAGAGAGTGTACATATAGTTAGAAACATCCAAATACACATATATCATATTTGTGACAGCCAAAATACTAGAAACAAACAGAAACACCAAATGTTCGTTATAATCAATCACTGTCAACTATACAGAGAAGAAACGCTTCATTCCGACAAAAAGCGATAATTTGTCAAAGTGCTGCTTTCATATTTAAAATAACCAAAGGCCCAGTGGATACACGGTATACTCTGAATCCGAAGTTCACGGGTTCGAACCTCAACGGCGCCACTGGGTTTCGTCGGTGTGTCTTGAGGCAAGACACTTTCCTTAGCCTCAATTGAAATTAACGTGAACTGGGCAGTCATGCGTATCGGAATCTACCTTCCGAGCACTTTAACAAACATAATGTATATATTTTATAATAAAAGTAAGGCACAGTGCCCGAATCCTAGGTATTATTGCCTTCTTTCTGGGGCGGCTCGAAATGCTGATCAAGTTAATTAAAGGGACGGAGGCGATAAGTGTGTCTCCCAATACAAATGGAATCTGTATTAACACTTTCGCCGCCAAATTTCAAATGTCGTCTGCTAAAATTCGAATTTAAACCTTCCGGATATATTTTATATATAATTGAATTGAATGTTGTTTAACGGCTCATCAACACAGTATAGGTTATTTAGAGCCGCCCCAGAGAGAGGGGAAGGATACATAGGAATCCGGGAACCTGCCCTTCTCTTATTATCGAATAGATTCCTATGGTTCTTTAACGTGCTCGGTGGATAGACCGATACACGGGACCGCCCGGTTCACGTCCCCATCCGACGGACGAGGCTAAGGGAAAGTGTCTTGCCCAAGAACACACCGACGGAACACAGTGGCACCACGGAGGATTTAACCCGGGGCCTCCGGTTACAAATCCGCCGCGCTACCGACTGCGCCACGCCAGCCCTGGAAAATGTTCGTACTGAGTGGAGAATAGTGTAAACCCTGATCAGCCTGCACATAGTGTGCATGATGATCTGGGTCTACACTGGTCGTAAAATCAATGACTTCGACTGTGGCAGCGAAAGGGTTAATGTATTTCCGTTTCATTTAAAATATGCACTAAATCAAATTGAGCGCATGGTAGTTTCGATATTTTGATGTTCTTCAAGGAAAACAAAGATTCGTCAATTTTTTGTTGTTAACTTATAAATATCAATTCTTACTGAGTCGATTTTGCCAACCGTTTTACATATATTTAAATACAAGTGTACTTCTATTACAAAACAAGAATCCATTAGAGCCTAATAGCATCATATGAATTAATGTTAATGCAATAAAAAAAAAAGCCGAGCCATCGATTTTCTTGAGACCTATCTATTACATAAAAATGTCATTATGATTGTATTTGATTTAGAACGTCATCCAACATTTGGAATGCCATTCATATCGTAAGTCCATCAGTTCGCCTCCAGTCCCTTAACGATACTCAATACAAGAACGTGAAATATGTTTAACCGCCAATCAGTTCAGTTATGTTGAATTTAATATAGATACAAGTTATATTTAACAACGTTAATTCAATATGAATGAGATTTGCCTACAGGAGTTACACAATAGCACGCGTAACTTTTGTTTGTTTGTTTGTATGGTGTTTTACGTCATTTTCAACACATGCAAGGTTATATATGACGGTCGATTTTTTGTGGTGGAGGCAGACCACCCGCTTTTCCTGCGTAGAACCAGTACTGTACACCTCCATTCGACATTTCCTCACTTACAAGTCTAGCTCCCAGTGGGTTTCGAACCCGCAGTGGTGGGAGGCGAAGGTTTACAACGCAGCGTCGTTAACCATTCGGCCACGGATACGCTACTAAAGTCTAAGATAAAACATTTAACGTCGCGTTACCAATTGAATCGGTCTTTTTAAAATGGGGACTTCTTAGTGGTAATGGCTTTGTCATAAAACAATGGCATAGTACTGACCAGGAACCTATGTGTATTCAGTTTCCATCCTGGTACTGACTGACAAATAATTCAATACTTATTTCAAACCGACACCATATTATAATTCATGTTTTTTAAATGCTTTGTTTTTTCCATAATAATATCAAAAACAATAAAAAATCACTAGGTTATACGAGGGTGCTTCAAAAAGTTCTGTCACTAGGCATATATCCTTTGAACTGAATATTACACTGAGATAAAGTAGTGTATTTATAGTACTACTGGGTTCGCTCTCTTAAATTCCACAACAAAAATGAAAATTTTCCGGTTATTTATACCCCTGAATTACCTCCCCCTACCACACCTTTTGGATACAGGCATCTCTGAAAATGTCCTTGTAACAAAACGTTGTAAAAAATATTTGAATAATTCTATGCTTTTAAATTTTCTTGTACGCCATCTGTTGTTATTCGCCCATAATCCTTGAAAATGATTGTCGAGAATTCGGAAAGGTCTTGCTGCAAACCAGATATGAGTGAATGCATATCCCTTACGTTTAGCAGAAATAACACTGATTTTCTTCGTTTTGTTTACGGAAATATTATACTATCTTTTAAATGTCGTAAATATCTCATAGTATTAATATGTTTTCATATTTTTTTTACAAATCCTAGTCCTTCAGTGTTTAAATTTCATATTCAACACATTATTGTAGAATTTTGTACAATGTTTAGTGAAAATATTATCATCCAAAAACGCTATTTCAGAAGACTGCCCTTCCATTTAATGCCCATTTATCATTAAATTAATTTTACACGTTAGCTTAAAATGTTAATTTCTAAGACAAAGCCTTTTCATCTACCATGCTTAAATTCTGAATCTTGTAATGCACAGATATAACTGGTAATGTATGAGAAATTTCAAAGGTCTTAGACAAGTACTTAAAGAGAAACAGGCATTTAAAAAAGTAACAATTAACATACCTGAAAAAACTCGGGACGAAAATGCCTCAGTATATGTATAAGTGATGTGTATTAAATGTTTCATAACTTTCGTCACACAAAATATACAGCATTTATGTTACCATCAATGGAATGGTTTTGAAACTCTCTTTCATTTGGTACCAGACATCAACACTCACAACGAGCATATAGTTGTTAAAAGGCGTTAGTGACAGAACTTAGCGTTGAATATTGTAAACTTTAGCGGGCCTCAAAAAGTTGTAACTTTTAACGATAATTGTGTAAACTTTAGCGGGCCTCAAAATTGTAAGTTTTAACGTCGATTTTAAATATTAGTGTCAATTGTGTAACCATTACGTCAGTTGTTACAGATAGATTTATTGTAACCTTTAGCGTTCCTACAAAATACCAGTGAAGTAATAAGTCTCCTATTACTTCACTGAAAATACATACATATGTTTATCAAATATATTTTTTGGGTTTCCAGGGATTATAATTAAAAGATATAAGGTACGAGCTTTACTATTAGTTGTTTGTGTGTTATCATGCATGCAGTATAAAACAGTGCAAACATTTTATATGGTCTATTGGATGTTTCATTCAAGCGATTTTTCTATGACTGACCGTTTTCCTAGTAAGTAAGTAGAAGTCTTTATTTATCTTCGCCATGTTGCTAACATTTTATATGGTCTATTGGATGTTTCATTCAAGCGATTTTTCTATGACTGACCGTTTTCCTAGTAAGTAAGTAGAAGTCTTAATTATCTTCGCCATGTTGCTACTAGGCATTTTGACGAGCTTTTCAATAGAAGATTAAGCTGCAGTATGTCTAATGTCGATTCATCAATCTGGTCCTAGGGAGAATCCAAGAAAGCAGCAGTAGAGTTGCTGGTGGCATGTTGTTAATAATCTGTACTAAATTCCGAAGTCCAAGAAGATTGTTGTTTCAATAGAAGATTTTGGACAATCGGATTGCCTGCAGAATTGTGACTAGGTCAATCCGATTGCTCGAAAATGTCGTCCAATCAGGAGGCAGGAGATTAGAAGCGCCAAATGTGTCCTAAGTAGGTCAATCGGGCTGCATGTGCTGTCCGTGTTCTGTTGGTAATGGCTCCTCCGATGCAACTGTAGTGATGCACGCCGTTATGCAATACAGGATCAGTGAGTATCCCGCAGGGTTTCTCCAACGTCGGCATCCATGGTGGGTTATAGTGAGTCGTCGTCGTGGTCCATCGTAGGTTCCTCATGTCATCATATGCGGGGACTCGCAGTGACATGGGGTATCTCACTGGTACAACGTCCAATTTCCAGTAGAGTTCCTTCAATCGTCCCTCTTGAGGGCTACGTTAAAACCAGGCTAAAAATATATGTACAACATATAAAGAGGTCTAAATCAAATCAAACCCCGCGGCTTTCCACACTGTGATATGACAGCACAGTATGTATGGGGCGGATGATTCCAGATAGCGGCACGCCTTGCGGGTTCACTTTGTCCCAGACGCAACATGCCCTGCCTGTTCGATGGTCTGAACTGGAATCATCCCATTTTCCTATACACATTGTGTCCTTTATATACCCGTATTGCTGGTGAAGCGACATCGACTCAGTTTCGTAATTACTGAAGCGATAGACATCTCCTAATTTAAAGCGCGCGAATAAATCCAGTATACATGTATATCCAAAAAAGTAAAACATACAATCCCAGCCTAGCAACATGATACACAGGATTTCTTTTTTAAAGAGACTGTGTAGCTTTAAGTGTTAGTCAACTTGGTGTCCAATATATCCAAACACATTATTACCATATACTTGATATTATCAGATTCACATATAACTGTTCGTACAAATAATGAGATTATTCTGTCTTTATTTTTCTAAAGTCTATTTTTGAGTAATATCAACATGCATTCGGGTATTCAAATCGGCTCTCCGTTTGAAAATGTGTGTAGGGCAAGACTAGTTTAAAATGGTTAAGCTGTGGCAAGACTAGTTTATAATGGTTAAGCTGTGGCAAGACTAGTTTATAATGGTTACGCTGTGGCAAGACTAGTTTATAATGGTTAAGCTGTGGCAAGACTAGTTTATAATGGTTAAGCTGTGGCAAGACTAGTTTATAATGGTTACGCTGTGGCAAGACTAGTTTATAACGGTTACGCTGTGGCAAGACTAGTTTATAATGGTTAAGCTGTGGCAAGACTAGTTTATAATGGTTAAGCTGTGGCAAGACTAGTTTATAATGGTTAAGCTGTGGCAAGACTAGTTTATAATAGTTAAGCTGTGGAAAGACTAGTTTATAATGGTTAAGCTGTGGCAAGACTAGTTTATAATGGTTAAGCTGTGGCAAGACTAGTTTATAATAGTTAAGCTGTGGCAAGACTAGTTTATAATGGTTAAGCTGCGACGAGACTTGTTTATAACGGTTAAGCTGCGACAAGACTAGTTTATAATGGTTAAGCTGTGGCAAGACTAGTTTATAATGGTTAAGCTGCGACAAGACTAGTTTATAATGGTTAAGCTGTGGCAAGACTAGTTTATAATGGTTAAGCTGCGGCAAGACTAGTTTATAATGGTTAAGCTGTCATTTATAGATACATGAAGCATTTTATGTGGACATACTTGATATTTTTCCAAATATATTCTCTATTTCCTGATTTTTTTCTAATTAAAAATATGAAAACATATGAAACAAGTTAAACAGCCTTTCTATTCAGTCACGAGTTTTAGAGACCATTTACCCACCCCAATATGTTCTTTTTACTGTATAAGTGAAGAACTACTGCGTACATTTTGGTGACCATTTTCAATTACTTACATTCACGTGCCGCAATGACTTACTTAATACTGTCACATTAAAATGGTTCTGTATTAATTCTGCAAATCTTGATTTAGCATAACTTGAACAGCGCAAGTGTCGTCTTTTTTTATTTCAAATAAGCACGGACTCGGAGACGGTTTCACGTTTTCAATATTTCCTTTAATTACGTCAACCATAAAACGTAGTTATTGAAGAAACGAATATTATACTACCCATTACGTGGTCCGAGTACTTTCATACCCCATCCAACCCCCTTCTCCAAGAATCGAAAACGGGGTTGGATGGGGTATGAAATAAAACCTTAATTTTGTAAAATTAAAACATTTAATATGTAATTTTAAACAGATTATCGCATTTTTTCAGTAAAAAATGTTTTTAAACGTGTTTTATTTTCGAAATATCCGTTATAAAATCCTGCTGATATATCTTTACCACCGCTTAGGGGGCACTCCACAGTTTAATGTACATTTCTCAATCATCAAACCCATGACAAGCTCTTAGCCTGAATCCTTGAGCAAAAATAAATCACATCATCACTGTGTCATACATTTCTTAGAAGACAATAAAATTACCCATGTTTCCATACCAAATAAAAGTATCAAAAAGCATTTTCTGTACAACTTTAGTCCCTTTTCTTTAAGATTACCCCACCCCTTAAAACATGCTAAAAATGCAATTTTAGCAATATTTCAAATGTCATTAAATAAAAATAAAAAAAAATCCTACACATATCAGGGTCATGTCTGCACTCATAATGCTCTTGCATATCAGGAAATGCTTAATTGTACATACCTAGTCCGGTATTTTAAAAAGTTATTCCATGCTGATCTCCTCGTCAGTGAAAATCAGCCATTTTAACTACTTTTAGGAAGTTTTTGATTGGTTCACATTTTTCTATTGAAAGCCTTCAAAAAACCCAAAGAATGCATATTCCAGTACACCAAAATAAACTTAGAAGTAATCAAAACTGAAAAAAAACATCAAACATGTGCTTCATAATTATTATAAAGACCATCCATGGACCTAAAAGATGCTTAGTTGATTTCTTTCTGATTTACATATATGTATACTAAAACAGTATACTTACTCTGCACATATATAAGTAGAATATGTCTATATCATCTCTTTCTAATAAGTAGAATATGTCTATATCATCTCTCTCTAATAAGTAGAATATGTCTCTATCATCTCTCTCTAATAAGTAGAATAGTAGAATATGTCTATATCATCTCTCTCTAATAAGTAGAATATGTCTATATCATCTCTCTCTAATAAGTAGAATATGTCTATATCATCTCTCTCTAATAAGTCGAATATGTCTATATCATCTCTCTCTAATAAGTAGAATATGTCAATATCATCTCTCTCTAATAAGTAGAATATGTCTATATCATCTCTCTCTCATAAGTAGAATATGTCTATATCATCTCTCTCTCTAATAAGTAGAATATGTCTATATCATCTCTCTCTAATAAGTAGAATATGTCAATATCATCTCTCTCTAATAAGTAGAATATGTCTATATCATCTCTCTCTAATAAGTAGAATATGTCTATATCATCTCTCTCTCTAATAAGTATAATATGTCTATATCATCTCTCTCTCATAAGTAGAATATGTATATATCATCTCTCTCTAATAAGTAGTATATGTCTATATCATCTCTCTCTAATAAGTAGAATATGTCTATATCATCTCTCTCTAATAAGTAGAATATGTCTATATCATCTCTCTCTCATAAGTAGAATATGTCTATATCATCTCTCTCTAATAAGTAGTATATGTCTATATCATCTCTCTCTAATAAGTAGAATATGTCTATATCATCTCTCTCTAATAAGTAGAATATGTCTATATCATCTCTCTCTAATAAGTAGAATATGTCAATATCATCTCTCTCTAATAAGTAGAATATGTCTATATCATCTCTCTCTAATAAGTAGAATATGTCTATATCATCTCTCTCTAATAAGTAGAATATGTCTATATCATCTCTCTCTCATAAGTAGAATATGTCTATATCATCTCTCTCTAATAAGTAGTATATGTCTCTATCATCTCTCTCTAATAAGTAGAATATGTCTATATCATCTCTCTCTAATAAGTAGAATATGTCTATATCATCTCTCTCTAATAAGTAGAATAGTAGAATATGTCTATATCATCTCTCTCTAATAAGTAGTATATGTCTATATCACCTCTCTCTCATAAGTAGAATATGTCTATATCATCTCTCTCTAATAAGTAGAATATGTCTATATCATCTCTCGCTAATAAGTACAATATGTCTCTATCATCTCTCTCTAATAAGTAGAATATGTCTATATCATCTCTCTCTAATAAGTAGAATATGTCTATATCATCTCTCTCTAATAAGTAGAATATGTCTATATCATCTCTCTCTAATAAGTAGAATAGTAGAATATGTCTATATCACCTCCCTCTCTAATAAGTAGAATATGTATATCACCTCTCTCTCATAAGTAGAATATGTCTATATCATCTCTCTCTCATAAGTAGAATATGTATATCACCTCTCTCTCATAAGTAGAATATGTCTATATCATCTCTCGCTAATAAGTAGAATATGTCTATATTGTTACACCTTATATTAATGTTATATTCCGTTTACAATTTACAAATCCTGATTTGGAATAAAGTGTCGTCTTTTTATTTCACATAACCACGGAGTCGGAAACTTGTTCACGATTTCCTTTCGTGTAATTAACGTTTTGTTACTGTAGCAATCAGCATTGACGATGTCTGTGTCTTGGAATTGATACAGAAGTCCAAAATGCCTTACTGTATCGATAAATATTGGCCTTCCTCAATCTGCCTTCCGTAAAAGGAAGATAAATATGAAACAAACCATTTATCTCGCAAGCTATTGTTCCACATATTATATATGAAGTATAATGTTTAACGTTTAAGTTGGGCGTATTTAGGCAAGGTGTCAAGTATTAAAGGGCCACACGGCAATCTTGCTTTCTTTAAAAAAAAAATAATCGCGGCACACCGTTAGTTTTTCTACATAATTTGCATTATTATTATTTGGATTGTTGAAAGAAAATTACTGTTGTATTGTTAATTATATTGCACCAATACTATATTTTTGGGGGGATCAATTCTTTTATCTTTTTTTTAATTTAATTATATGCAAGCAAAGTTTAGAGGGGTTGTTGAACTATTCTGGAACTAGCTTCATTTAAATGGGCTTTTAAACCATGGAAAAGGCTGAAAGAATTATCAAAACATCATAAAAAACGCAGATCTTTTAAAAATTTGCAAAAATTCTCAAACGGCCATCTTGGATTGATCGCACCTTTTTTATCATTTATTGCATATTGATAAATATCATTTAAAACAAAGAATATCACTTCAAATACATGTAAATCATAAAAAGAACATATACAATATAAATAGTTTACTTTGATTTTATAATTTATTACATTCATTTGCTTTAAACACTATATTTATTATCTGTGATTCCATATATGGAAAAAGGCGCGATGACGTCATCATTCAAAGATGGCTGTCTCCTTTGGAGTCTTTTTGTCCATTTTCAAATCTCCTCTATTTTTTAAGATATTTTGATAATCTTTAAAAGATTTTTCCACAGTTTTTGACGCCATTTTAAATTAAACTAGTTTAAGAATAGTGCAACATCCCCTTTACGTCAAAATGATATTGGATTAATAAATCAAGGTGCTAATTATAATGCTATATAATACTTCAAGATTGCCGTGTGTCCCTTTAAAGTAATCAAGCCCAAAACAACCTTAACACTATAGAGTACACCTACAACAAACCACACTCAACGTATCGATATGAATCTATTATTAGATATGTAAAGTAATATACTGTATGCTATATGAACTTTAAAAAGAATGCAAATAATTCAAGCTTAACAATATGCACCTCGAATTAGTAATGCCGTTTTCTTTGGCGTTAATCTTGCTTGCATATAATCAAATAAACGGTAGTACAATTTCCGACTTTTCATGATTTCTTCGTTCTTCTACCATATGTTTCGCTCACCGTCACTTTCAGTATATACTAGTGCTGCAATATAATCAAGAAGTAGTTATATGCAAAGAAAAGTGGTTTGCATTATTTAAGCAATTTTTAATAATGAATTGCAAGTATTCAAGTTATGTAGGACGTCGCGAGATTTAAAGAAATCAAGATTGCCGTGTGTCCCTTTAATCAAACCCTAAATTACTGCCTCCGAGTATAGCCCTTTTCGTATTTGAATATAGGCTAGACCTACAATAGACCACAATACAAATTAGGACACAGAGAGTTTATAAGAAATCAAGATTACCGTGTGTGCGCCCCTTTAATACAATCCAATGATCCTGTTTACTTGCAGAAATCAGACATGAAAACACAAATCCTCTTTTCTTTTCTAAATAGTTCCAGTTATGTCAATATTTGGACTGCCTCCCATGCCTGGCAGTGAAATACCAATTTCGTGTGATATCCTATTGTGTAAAGTGTGTCTATTTATTGCAAAGCCAATCTATTTATCCAAATATGGCTTGTAGAAGACTGAACTTATAATATAAGACCTACTCTGAAATGGAATTAAGTCGATAATCCACTTGTACTTATAATTATAAACTTAAATAGTTCTTATTTGAGACAATTGAATGATCATACCTATATGTGTGTAATTCTACGCATGTGCAGAATCATATATGTTTTATGTTTTCAGATAATTTGGAAGGAGAAGTATATGTATGTGCAATTGAATTATCTAACATCATATAATTACACACGTTCCTAATTTATGCAATTGAATAAGCATATTAAATAGGTATCTATATGTAAATGAATTTGCTTGCATTCCGTTTTTTACAGGGCATGTGTGCTGGAACATAGGGGCAGATAAAAGTCACGCGCATGACACACATTAATTACTATGGAGAAGTGAACACGTGATACTAAAACAGCGGCATTTTGAGATTTCGGGTCTGTGACAATTAAGGCAGAATAACATCAAGAAATCGATCCGTGCCGTTTTGTTTCGTTGGAGACAGAATTTTAAGTGCATTGACTCTAATGGTGTAACCTGCTATTGGCATTTGTATTAATTATCTTGGCACACCGCTGACGTTGTATCTGTATTTGGGTCTGTATATGACAGACATGCGTGTTTTCAGAATTCCAGCGAAATTCGGGGAAATGGATAGGCTTACTAAATGTTGAATGAGACGTATGATATATGAGAAATTTAAAATAAAATAGACATATGGTTATTGGGATCGGTTGCTGTTCGTCGATCGTTTCAATGGCGTTCGTATGTCGTCTATCTTATCGAAACGAAACACCAAATGAGAGTTTTAATACGATCAATGGGTGATCGTTTATACATGTATTATTGCCTGCGCAAAGAGATACAACGAAATAATTTTGATAATAATAGTTCTATATTATACGCGCTTTTACAGATAAATCCACCACGCATTTGATCTGCTCAAGTTAATTTTGAACTTCTTTTTGAATGGTCCAGTACGTTGTTTAACCCTGGAAACTAACTAACAACATTAGACTTTTAGAGCAGCCCTCCCACCTATATATATGTTAAAACATATAACTACTACATGTACTACTACTACTACTACAACTTCCACCACCACCACCACCACCACCACCACCACCACCACCACCACCACCTCCTCCTCCTCCTTCTCCTCCTCCTCCACCACCTCCTCATACTACTACTATAACTACTACCACCGCCACCACCACCTCCTCCTCCTCCTCCTCCTCCTCCTACTACTACTAAAACTGCTGCTACTACCACGATCACGATTTTTGTTGTTGTTTATAGATAATGCTGATGGTCTGATTGTGAGCTGCTGCTGCTGCTGTTGCAGCTGATGATGATACTGATAAGTGTCACCATGTATCGGAAGAGTGTGTGTATAAGCGTTTATTTATCCTCGCTGTATTGCACTAAGCATTTTAGCGAGCAGCCCTAGGTTTAAAGGCTCATCCGAAGGACTGGTAAGGTAGGAAATATTTGAAATATTTCGATAATTAACCCAAATTCGGTCCTGGCTGGGATTGAACGCGCGATCCCTGGGTTACTAAGCCGCAATGCTTACCATTACACCACGGCGCTACCTTTCGGAAGAGTGTCGCATTTAAAACAACACCGATGTAACGGGAAACAACTGTTACGGGTCTATTTAAAGAAGTTGTAATGGGACAAAACTTATGTGTCAGATTGAGCACCCTATATATATAAAGAAATAAGAGCCAATCGGAAAGAGTGTCGATAGAAATAACAAGAACGAAATCCCTCATAATGTGTTTCAGTTTCATAGGAAATATGCATTACATTAAGCCGCATGTTACCTTCGGTTTAATTACTGTTTATGAAAACGTTTCGGCCCGGAAGGCTTAACAATTGGACTTTTTGTTGTTGTTGTACTAAACCATAAATATTAATTTTAATAGACTTTATATTGCCAATATTGCTAACAGTTGTACATATACTTCATATAAAGTGTTCTTCGATCGCAAAACAAGAATTTATTAGAGCTTTAAAGCATTTTCTGAATTAGCATAGTGATGGCCCTTGATTTAATGAATAGTATTCTATATTTTGTCTTGTCAACACTTTAGCATCTTCGTTTTGTATCCGATATTTACCAAACTTAGTAGAGTCCTAACATCGATTTAAGCTCAGACAAGTAAAACAACCTTTAATGAAAATAAACGCTAGAGTTATGACCCTTGATTTATTTAAAAATGCTACATTTTGGTTTGTTAATACATAGCTATTTCATATTTTTTTTCCTGATCTTTACCAAACAAATGTGAATATAAAACAAACTTGACCAAGTTTAGACACCAGCCATATCTGAATCACACCCATTCGTATCCCCCTCTAGCTATTTCGGGCTATAAAAAGCAGAGTTATGGTCCTTGAATAAGTAAAAAATGCTAAACTTTACTTTAATAATACTCTAGGTCCTTCAATTCGCATTCGATTTGTAACAACCAAACTTGGTCAAGATGCGTCATGACAAAGGCGCTGATATGTGTGAAAAGCAGCCATAGCTGACTTACACCCAAACCCCGCCAAGCACCCACCCCCTCTCCATTTTTTTTTTATTAACGACAGTTCAATTACCAATCAAATGTGAACAGAAACATCAGAGTTGTGGCCCTTGATTGAATGATAAGAGCTATGATTTGCTTTATTAACATTCTAGGCATATCTCTGATACCATATCACGCTCATAAGTAATAATTCGACCATAATATGCGGCCCCTTTTTGCGTTTCCGTTAATTCAGCTTTGATTCTTACGGATGGCGGGCGGTATATTTTACTGGTTCTACTCAGGAAAAGGAGGATGGTCTGCCTCTACCACAGACATATCGACCGTTATATATGGCCTAACATGTGTTCCCAATGACGTTAAAACACCATTCAAAATACTGTATACATACGGGCCTGTTTGCATATAGGGTGTAAAGACTTGTCATGCAAACAACATCATCAGTTATTATTACAGAACTGTAGATTATTAGCTATGAGGATGGTACTAACCTACAATTACCACTTATGACAAATGATTTATGTCCAGTTCCCCAGGGTCTACCAATATACTCAATAACAAATACCCCAATGTTGGTACCGGGTTCTTTCTAATTCCCTACCCCGGTGTCTTCAGTGATGTCTATCACCCCTCCCCCACCCGGTGGGTGAAACATTGATAGGTGCGCAATACTAATCCAGTTTTCTTTTGACTTTAAACCTTCTTGCATAAAATTAAATAAAATATTGCGTTTCCAAGTGCTCTTCTTTGTTATACCATCGGTTTTAATATATAATTAGTGTGATATAGTCAACAGTTAGTAATTGTGCATAGCCATGTTCGTTTCGCTTTTTTGAATAATTAATAACGAATTATTGCAAAGAAAATAAAGTTATTTAGAAAAACTAACGAGATTCCGCGAGTTAAAAAGAATCAAAATGGCCGTGTGTTAAAACAGTGCATGGATAATAGAAACACCACCTTTAAGTCTTCTTATAATTTGGTGAGAAAACGGGCGTTTTGTTGGCTTTTTCCCCCTCGTAATAACGCTTGCTTAGGAATGTTAAACAAACACCTACAATCGTGTATTATTTAGTTCTTTGTAAACCCCGCCACCCACCAATCCAACTCCACCCCACCCCACCACCTAAGCATTTTCGTTCTAACTATTGGCGTCTGTCCCCTACCCACCGGATCCAGAGCCCATATTCATAAAGCAACGTAAGTGGAAAATATTACTAAAGTCTAGATTTAAGATTTTTACATATATTTAATTACCATTATTAACCTCTCAGGGACACTACAAACCATCTTGTTTAAGATAAATATTTAGCTATAGGTGTTATTTATCCGTTACCTTATTAACACTATTAAGAAAACGTCTTAAATCGATAGAAAAAGGTGTTTAAAGAATTGATAAAATTTGACTTAAGATATTGCTAAGAAGCTGAAATATGAATCTAGACCCTGTCTGCATGCATTTATTTACAGATCAATCCTCGATTGATTGTCAATTTTAGAAACTAACATCTACCTACTAGCATTCAGCATATTTTTTTAATAAACAGCACAATACACCACAATACTCTGTTCATTAGAAAATAACACCTAACTAACATTGAACACTTTACGCGAAGGGGGATAACTTTAAACACACTTCCGGAATTCTATAGTTGGAAAACGAAAGTAATGTGTATCCTTTATTAATTAATGGGAATATATGTGGTTTTGTGTAGCTCTACGTTCAAGATGGACTATTAATTACAGCGTAACATATGTTTACATGATTTTGAAATAGAGAAGTCAACCTGAACACAGTTATCATTTTCTTTGTTTATCAAAGCGTTGACGATTATACAGTGCACGCAATTATTAAGGCGTGGTTAACTTCGGCGTTATCTTGATAAATCCGTGTTCAACTGTTGACGGTTTACCGTATGACACATTTATTTGCAGTTCACTCTACATGAATAAGACTAAGATAATTGATGCCATATTTAAACATCAAGATAACGAACTGCTCAGTCAGTGCTCTTTATCTGGACAACAACATCGGCCTACTATTTCTTCAACTTTAGTGACACCATTTTGACCTGGGACGTGTCTAGTTCCTCTATTTGACTATTGTTAAACAATTTGTGATTCTTTGACTATTGTTAAACAATTTGTGATTCTGGTATATACTCAACGATGAAAACTGTGGCTTTTGTTATAGGTTCAGCTATCTTTAGCTGTTTCCTTCTAAGTGTTATCAAAGCAGACGCTAAAGCGTGCGTTCCGAGAAAGTTCGATCAGGATTCTATCGTTTGCGTCTGCAACGCCACCTATTGCGATGCCGTCGGTCGGGAAACCGAGTTACTGTTCACATACTTCAATGCGTTCGTCACCACAAGAGCTGGACTTCGCCTGAACCGACAACTCGGTTCTTTTGATGACCAGGTGCAGCCCAACAAATACGTGTACGAGCTCGGGAACCAGACTTACCAGACGATACTTGGATTCGGGGGCGCTTTCACTGACGCAGCAACAATTACCATGAACAGTTTGTCGGACAAAGCCAGAACAAATCTGATCTACTCGTATTTTGAAGAAAACGGGATCGAATACAATATTGGTCGAATTCCTATGGCGAGCTGTGACTTCTCAAAACGCATTTATTCGTACGACGATTTCGAGGGGGATCTAAATTTGACAAAGTTTACTCTAGTTGAGGAAGATGTTTTATTTAAAATTCCTGCAATAAAAGATGCTTTAAAAATCAGCAAAAGAAATATTTCCTTGTTTGGAAGTCCGTGGAGCTCTCCGTACTGGATGAAAACCAATAACAACATGACCGGAAAGGGGACAATTAAGGGACAACCTGGAGGAGAATATTTCAAAGCTTGGGCAAATTATTTCGTTAAATTTATACAAGCGTACAAACAACATGGAATCGACATTTGGGGACTGACGGCTCAAAATGAACCAAGTGATGGACTTATTACCGACTTCTCGTTTCAGTGCCTGGGGTGGACGCCCGAACTACAGAGAGACTTCATTGCCAAGGATCTAGGGCCGGCTCTGGATGCAGCGGGGCTTGGACATGTTAAGCTAATGATACTCGATGACCAGCGCGTGTTCCTTCCTCTTTGGGCAGAAATAGTGCTAAATGACCCATCCGCGGCCAAATACGTGTCTGGAATCGCCGTGCATTGGTACGAAGATTTATTTGTTCCACCTTCAGCGCTTGATGACACTTACAGACAATTTGGCAATGACGTTTTCATGCTGAATACCGAAGCATGTGAGCAGGACTTGATCAACAAAAACAAATCGGTTCAGTTGGGTAATTGGTACCGTGGTGAGCATTACTTCACGGACATTCTGCAGGACCTGAAACATAAGGTTGTGGGTTGGGTCGACTGGAACATGGCGCTAGATATGGAGGGAGGCCCGAACTGGGATAAAAACAAAGCCGACAGTCCAATAATTGTTAACGCCGCCATGGACGAGTTTTATAAGCAACCCATGTTTTATGCAATGGGTCATTTCAGTAAGTTTGTTCGACCAGGATCAAAGGTTATAGCGCATACGTCAAATACTCCAAGTAACTTTGAGATCGACGCTTTGTTCTTCTTCAGACAAGATAATTCTATTGCGGCAAATTTCGTAAACACGAACGAAACGGACATTGCTATCACAATAAAGGACCCCAAAGTGGCAGGTTATCTTAATTTCAACGTACCAGCTAAAAGCTTTGTTACTTTTGTTTGGTCACGAATATAAATATGTGGGAAAAACTCTATTGTGTTATATGATGATCAACCTACTTGTGTACATGTAATTTGAATGCCATTCATAATGAGTAAAACGGGATATGTGCACATGTATTGCAAAGTATATTAAAAAATATCTATATTCAGTAAGTTGTAATGTGTAAGTTACTGTTAATGACAAATTTTAGAATGTACTACACCTATACATCAATAAAGTATGTAGCAATACCTTTGTATGAAATGTTCCTTCACTAACAGAGTTTCAGTTAAAAAACCAGCATCACATATGGCCTTACGTATGATGAAAATGACTAAAACACCATTCAAACAAACACAGTTCCTCAAAGTCAAAAGAGAACAAAACAAAAATAATTGCAAAGTGCATGCTGTTGAATGGGAAACACAAGATAACAATCTCCTTGTTAATTCTGTTTTTCTGAACTGTCTCGTGCATGTCAAACTTGCTCTTCTTCTCAAACATAGCTTGCTTGAACACATTTAGATTTAGTACAAGTTAGTTGTTTACAACAATGTAATATATGTAATGAGCTTGATAGCCCCTTGTGGTTCCCGGGGGCCCCATTTGGTCACGGGGCAAAGAATAGGGCCACTGCAGATCCCTTTGGAGGGATAGGCAGAGGGGTAGAATCCCCCCAAATTCATGTTTATTTTATCATTTCTTGTTCATGTTTATTAAAGGTCTTCATCATGATCCCTGCATTGTTTCAGGTGCCATCTCGCTCACATCAAAAGCGCAGTGGCAGAAAAACAATAAACGTGGCTCCAGCGTAAATGGAGTTTCTACGATAGAATTTGCAGCAACTCTGCAGTTCAGGGTGAAAAGGTTTTAGGACCATTTTCCATATTTTATCTCGATGTACATGGAGGATGAGCCTGGCATGTTCATGCCTGTTAGGCGCCATATAACCCTACATGTGTTGGTGCGCCTTAAAACCCCAATTCAATTCGTAATGAGCTTGATTATGCAAATCTGATTGCACACTTTCTTTTTTGACTCAATATAATTATATCTGCTGTCATTAATAAATTCATTAGAGTACATGTAGGATATATGTAAATTGAAGGACATATTATATATATACATAAATTCATTTATAATATTAAACTAGTCTTGCTCATCTTCGACACTTGATTGTAATTTTATACAAACGTCTTGACACTTTGTGCAGAAAAAAAAGAAACTGGACACATATGTCCGTACTTTTTTTTTCTTATAGTGTTTTTTACCATCCACATTTAGTTCGTCGATATTGATGAAGTATCCGTCTTTGTCTATTTATTAATTTATTGTTTTTTTGCCGTTCTGTATATCTTGAATAGAAGGTCTGTCTGTATGCCAATCAGAAACGATACCAGAATCTCGGTAAAATGGCTGCGTTTCAAAACGTTTTCAGAAGAAAGGTTCTAGACGTTTGCCTTGAAACCAAGCAAGCGTCGCAGACGATCTAGATTATATTAAAACCAGTTCATGTTGAAGTTAATGCTTACAATCCATGTGAATCATACGCATGTTAAAGGACAACAAAGAAAAATAACTCCGTGTTTACAAGAAAATTCATCATTCAAGGAAATGTAAGCTTCTCTAGTTTAAACCAGGATTAATGTAAGCGGTGTACATCGGAGTTCATTCGATTCACATTTAACCCTTAACCCTCTACATATATATAATGGACTGTTCTTTCTTTGAATCAAGACTGTTCCATTTATGTGACAAAGGGGTGTTTTGGAGGTGAGGTGGGGTGGGGGTGGGGTGGGGGGGGGGCGGGGCGGAGGGGGTAGTTTGATTGATAATGAACAGGAACAGTTATTACAACTGTACATTATTTTAGAACAAGTTTACATTAAAGGTTGACGTAACTTGATGATGCGTAAATAAATTTAGCTTTCTGTTCTCTTGACATTTTGATATAACGTGTAGTTGATTATTTTATTATACTTGATTCAGAATGAATGTTTAATTAAATTATTTAAAGTTACCGTAGTTGTGTTAGTACAGTAAAATTAAAATTGATAACGCTTTATGTAGACTGGTAGGATTGTTTATGGTATATTTTTGTCCATTAATATGTCCGCCTTTTCCGAAGAAAAACCGGATATACTGTGGACAGTCTCCTTTTGTTCGTGCGTGCGTCCTCTGCCTGTTCTTGCTCGTAAACCGAACTCCTCCTTCATTAGTATGAAGGACGGTGTTTATATCGGGCAGCGTTGATGCTTAGGAGGTATAGATGACAACAAAGGTTTCGAATCCAGGGTCGGACCCCAGGGGCCATAGGTTAAAGTCAAAAGGTCAAATTCACCAAAATGTACATTAAAAGTGAATTTCAGTGTTTTTCTAACATGCTTTAATAACGATTTTCGCATACAGTATGCAACAGGTTTTCCGATTTGATGTATGGATCCTCTTTCTCGTGGGAGGGGACTTGTGGCATGATCATTTGGAGTCGGCATGCAGTTTTATTGGTACCTGAACTTGTTCTACTTCACTGAAGGAGTGTGTATTCATAGTGCTCGAATTTTGCATTTTTCCAACTGGCGTCTTTTTGCCAGTTGATTAAAACTGAACTGGCGGCCATCTCGAATTTCCGGTCGACCTGACTTTTTGCTAGGATCAGCTAGACATCAAGAAAACATTCCTGCGAAGTTTCATGAAAATTCGTCCAATAGTTTCAGAGGAGTAGTCGCCACAAGTGTTTACTATATAACTCTATGTAAACTAAGATGGCCGCTGGCAGCCATCTTTGTCATCCAATCAAAATGAACTTTGGTTCACACCAACTACATGTCGTGCCAGGCATGTTGGTAAAGGTTTCAAATCAATATCACTTACCACAAGATCGCATTTTTAAAATCAATTTTTAGTTGTGGCCAACCTGAATTTTTGCTAGGATCAACTAGACATCAAGGGCAACATTCCTGAGACGTTTCATGAAAATCCGTCGAGTAGTTTCAGAGGATTAGTCGCCACAAAAAAAAGTTTACGGACGGACAGACGGACGGACGGACGGACGACGCATCACGGAACAAGCTCTGCTGATCTTTGATCAGTAGAGCTAAGAATGACTGGCAAAATGCCAGTAAAACAGCTGAAATTTGAGAACTGCATATTTATGACTGTGGTTGCTTAAGTAGATAAAAACGAAGGTTTGATTCCAGGGTCTGACTCCTGGCGCCAGAGGTTAAGGTCAGATTCACCAAGATAAACATTACAGTCACAGTTTTCGAATATGATATTTCTCTGTATTCTAACTGTTTCTTTCACTCCTACGCCAATTAAATGAGGGTGTTCACATTGGACACAATGGTTAATTAGGATGTGTCCATCGACTTTGCTCTAGTTTCTTATATTTTCCACAAGACATTGGATTGTATTGGAAATGTTCTCCTGATTTTTGTTGCATGCATTGGTTACAGAAATTGGCGAGACAGGTCCGACTGAGAAATATTTGCAGACCGCCTTCAGTTATTATTCAACACGGACATGTGCTTGTTTTTAGTTCACTGAAAACGACTTGTCAATAAATGTGCAACAAAGGTTTAATCGACTGAAGTTCTTGAATGCCCTGTAGCGCCGCATACAGCTCCTAACGCATACAGCTCCCCGAGGAGCCTTATGCGTCGATTAAAGAACCGCATACAGCTCCTGTCCAATAGAGCTTCCGAGGAGCTCAATGCGTCAATATGCCCGATCGGCATTCAGCTCCCTTTTTATTAAATATCAACTACTAGAACATAAACTACTGAATATTTTTACTGCAAGTTCTACTCCTTAATTCCTCAATCAACATCATCAAGAACAACAAATCACCATCATTGTGGACGTAATCATCATCATCATCATTATCATCAACATCATCATTATCATCATCAACATCATTATCATCATCAACATGTTGATGATGATGATGATGATGATGATGATGATGATGATGATGATGATGATGATGATGATGATTATCATCATCATCATAGTGATTCAGATAATCATCTGACGGTCTCACACCACAATTAATTTCCCATAGGGTTACTGTATAGCTGTTTCCAACACATGACCTTCAAAGCGTCCCAGCAGATCTTATTGTTGGTTTAATATCTTCAGGACTGCTAAGATCTGTAAAATAAAACAAAAAAATACAAACATTAGCCAGGTTGGGTTTTTTCCTCGCTCATATTTATGCAACCTCTATAAAATATACCAAATTCATACACTATCTAGCTGACTTTGTGGTGCTTCGGTCAAATGCTTATGAATTTTGAATGCAACTTCATATCAACGTGGGATTTTCTGTATCTTCAGTCTTTTACACTGCAGATGTATGCTGAAGCAAAGAAAAACCTCTTTGTCAAATTAAAAATTGCCTAAAATAGAGAAAAAATTAGAATTATTTTCTGTTTTCCCTTTGTCTCTATGTCCGTGAGCTTTCAAGGGAGATAATAGAGGTGTGAGACCTGACGTCGACGACATTACAATCATCATCCGAATCATCAACTATGTTCTAAAACTTTCGCCTTGCGATTATTTGCCTCTCATCAATGTAGGTTAAAAGTTATCTTTGTCTTAACATGTCGATTAAATTATGACCCGAGAGATCGGAGTCCCGATTAAAAAGAATTTCCGTATGAAATTGGTGACATGGTGATAACATCTCCATCATAAAATGCAGGGGTATACTGCAGTGTGATATAATTATGGAGCACATTCACTTGGTGCCAACTAGGTAAAACCAAAATACGTTTCGCGACATAATGGTACACCGCATGATCAATATCGATAAAAGCTATGAGAATACGTAGAACATCAAAGACAGTATCTGTTTCCCATACATAGTAGATTTTAATGACTGATGCTCAACGAATTCTAAATGTTAAGTACTGCAAGTTATTGATCATGCGGTGTACAATTTGGTCGTAGCGCCATCATTACTGGACTATACGCCCTTTTGCTTTACCTAGTCGGTGTCATGTGACATTAATCAAGAGGCTTCTGGAAGAAGCTATTCATCAAAAATTTGATATCGTTGAGATACATCTGTACATAACGAATAAATAGTCATGATGATTATTTAGACACCATATATGGTGATGTTCAAGGTTGTACTGATAACAATTATTATCGGAAGTGGGGAGCACTTTGCGTCAAGAACGATTCGTACGGGAGAACTCCAAGGACTGGCAAACAGGGAAACATGAAGGAAGTCCCATTTTAAAGTTGATGTGTTCCTTCGACGCATACAGCTCCCGGGAGCTCTATGCGGCAAGGCCTGACATCAGGACGCAACGTATATGGCTCCTTTATGCCTTTATGCGGTCTAACAATGCACCCACGAACGAGCGGTTTTCGTGTGTGTGGGGTGGGGGGTGGGGGGCTGTATCTAATTCAAACCACTAGATAAATATACAAATCGCGAAATAAAGACCTAGTTACCACTCGTTTGCCTAAAGTTTTATCTGGGTGTCCGTCTGTTCGTATTATCACGTTAAATAGTTCGCTAGGGCCTATTTATGAATACCCTTTATATCCAATGGTATCGCACTATATCGGAAACCTTGAGCAGTATCATTTAGTGATAGCATGTCTAAGGTACAGTGGATAACAAGTCTAAGGTACAGTGTAACAAACTAACCGAAACACTAATTGTTAAATGTTTACCAAAATGGATAGAAAACTGTTCTTTCTCCGTTCCTACTTTATATGCATTGGTGTATATGTAGTTACGGCCACGACTACTCAACCAACGACCACGCCTGCTCAACCAACAACTACGCCTGTTCAGCCATGCATGAAGAAGACATTTTCCAGTTCGTCCTTTGTTTGTGTTTGCAATTCAACTTACAGCGATACCGTTGAGCCGGAAGTCAGACTTCCTGTTGGAAAGTATAGTGTTTATTCTTCAACAAAATCTGGTTCCCGTTTTCTAAAGAAAAATCACAATTTCCACGGGAATACCAAAGGAGCGCCCGTAACAACAATTCACATTGACGTGAATGTAACAAAGCAAACGATAATAGGATTTGGCGGTACATTTACGGATGCCGCTGGAATAAACATCGCGAGTCTACCAAAGGGTGGCCAGACAAACCTAATTGAGGCGTATTATGGACCTTCTGGCATTGAATACACACTCTTAAGAATACCACTTGCCAGCAATGAAATGTCGACTCGTGTTTATTCATACGATTTCACTAAGGGTGATACAGGGCTGAGCAAGTTCACAATCGACGAGGCGGACCATATGTACAAGATTCCATTTATAGACCAAGCTGTTGTTGCAAGTCGCAGAAACGTTTCCCTGTTTGCCAGCCCTTGGAGTTCTCCCGGATGGATGAAAACCAACGGCGATATGGTCGGCGTTGGTTCGATAGCCACCAACATGTCTAAGCCGTACGCAAACTACTTGGCAAGGTTTCTTCGGGAGTACGAATCATTCATGGTTCACGGCAGAATGTGGGGTATCACGACTCAAAGCGGGCCTGCTCGAGGTTGTGACAATTCTAGTAAACCGGTCTACCAGTCCATGTGTTGGACCGCGCAACAAACGCGAGATTGGGTTGTAAGACAGCTTAAACCGTCGCTGAAGGAGGCCGGATATGATCATATCAAACTTATGGTTATGGACGACAACAGGGACTTACTAGGGGAATGGGGTGATGCATTTCAAGATAAACATGCAAAGAACGCTATCGACGGGTTTGCGGTTCAGTGGTATCACGACATTGCAACAAGCCCATCCGTTCTTAGCAAACATCACGAACAGTATCCAGATAAGTTCGTCCTGGGGTCTGAATCGAGTTCAAGGGATGAAAGGACCAAGACGGTGGACTTGGGCAGCTGGGAAAGAGGCGAGCTCTTGGCCCGCAGCATCTTTCAGGATATGCAGAATTATGTGACAGGCTTCACGGATTACAATATAGCTGTGGATATGCAAGGTGGACCAAGTTGGATCAACTATACGGCCGATAGCGCAATAGTTGTCGACAAAGGTAATGGACTATTCTATAAGCAGCCGATGTTTTACGTGATGGGCCATTTCAGTAAGTTTATACCACCCGGATCAAAGGCAGTAAACGTTACCTCCATTGGTTCTCTACAACCTGAGACACCGGCAGTGGCATTTCTACGTCCAGACGATTCCGTCGTCGTCGTCGTTGCCAACCTGTTGTTAGATGACCTCGCTATAAAGATCACCGATGGTGATCACACCATCAATTACATATTGGAGAAGTCTTCTATTCAAACATTTATTTGGTGGAAAACGTAAAGCGTTCGTAGTAGTGGGTTAACGTTAGGTTGACCGACGGTTGTGCCAAAAAAGCAATGGTCGGTAATGGTAACATATTTTTAGTACGCATTAAGTGGTCTAGCTAAGTTGTAGCTTTGTTTAGTTTGAAGAGTGTTGGACCGGATGACGGATATTTGACATGGGGATATTTTAAAAACGTTATTATTATTTGAAATATAATTGTGTATCAACGTGTTTATGGCATGGACGCTGTATGAGTAATTAGTAATTCGACTTCGGCAGTGTAATATATTAAACATGTTTCAATTGTTGTACAAGTTATGTATAAGTTATTTATTTCACCACTTACGCTTCCAGCGTTCCCGTCTCATTTCTTTATTTGTGACATGCGCGGTAGATTTCCTTAACTTCATTCAACTACTTACAAAAGTCAACAAAGGTCGAGTGAGCATTAAGGCCGAAGTAGACAACCTTGCATTAGTGAATATGTTTTACTGACTTAAGTGAACGAATTAGATAAACTGTGTTTCCAGGGGGATTTTTAAGCAAGCACTTTCCATCGGACGAGAACGTAATTAACGTCTCACTAGTGAATTAATCAACACTATATAATATATGTAGAAACGAGTCACTTGTGGACCACTGCAAACATACTATAAAATGTCCATTGGTCTTTAAATCTCCCCTCAATCTGCAAACCTTCCTCTGAAGCTGAGAATATCCACAAAAAATCAAAAGTTGAGCAGATTAAAAAAAAAAAAAATCCAGTCTTTTTCAGCACCCCTCAAAACTAGCTCCATTTCACTGATAATTCAACTGTATTCCTACCCATTTTCAAATTATCATATCCTCCTCGAAAATCACCCAGTGGCATCCAAACTTGGCAGAAGTCATGAACATGTTCCAATCTTGTCACCTGAAGGCAGAAATAAGAGAATGATTGCACATTTCCAAGTTGAGAGCAAACCGATTAACACAGCCCTAGTTTTTTTTACGGTGTGGGAATCTCCCTACCGCTATGGCCAAGGGAGGTAATTCTGTAGTGAGACCTTAAACGCAGCGATATCATGTCCAATAGTAAGAGCAGAGCCGGTTCCCGGATTTTTATGTATTCTTCCCCTATCTCATGGGCGGCTCTAAATAAACGATACTGTTTTGATGACCCGTTAAACGATGTGTGAATTGTTGTTACACTATGTTTTTGTTTGTTTTGTTGTTTTATAGAAAAATCATTTGTGTACATATGGGTACTAAGACCTGTGGGTACTAACTGTGCACACATTGTCGTTTTGTTTGTGTCGTGACATATCATGATTTACATCTCTCTTGGGTGAACTGGAGGTGATCTGAAAGAATTACAGGTGTCAATCCAACGGATAAAGAATACCACAGGCAGGGATTTAGTCACTTGTCGTACTGAAATGGATATATATATGAAAATAGGAAGTTTTAGTTCTGCTTTTTGATTGTTCACGCAAATTTAACCACAATGCCTAATGTACCCCATTTAACGGTAAATTGGGATACATAATAGTTGCGGCGTAGACAGACGGACTAGCTTTAACCAGTAGACCCTATCTCCTACACTTCGTTTCATGGGGTTGGAGAATAATTAAACCATCATACGGTGTTTCAGTTGCACAATGTGCAAATTAAGGATATAATAATTCCGTTTTTTGTTGCCTGCGTAGCATGGCAAGACATTTAGGGATCACTATGTCCTTCGTCCGCCCGTCACAAAACTTATTTCGCCTAAGCCTCAAAAAACGTTATATCTACGCACATCAAACTTGGTGTGCAAGATCACTAGTAATGATATGTAGGAAATAAGGCCAGATAAAAGATACAAATAACAATGTTGCCCTTTAGTTTAATGTCGGGTCTTAATAGTGTAACGTTGTGTCGCCTACTCCTCTAAAACTATAACAGCTAACCTGATCAAACCCGGTGTGTAAGACAGATGTGTAGGAAGCAAGGGCAGATCAATAGGCCACAAATTACAGGAGTTATTACCCTTTATAGTTTTAAGTCGTCTTACTATCGTAACATTTTGTATTGCCTACTCCTATAAAACTATCACAGCTAACCTGACCAAACTGGGTGTGCAATATTACTACTATCTAACGTATGTAGGAAGCAACTGAATTGGGTTTTAAGGCACACCAACACATGAAAGATTATATGGCGCCTAACAGGAATGAACATGCCAGGCTCATCATCCACTTACATCGAGATAAAATATGGAGATTGGGCCTAGATCCTTCTCACCTGCAGAACAGTTGAGTTGCTGCAAATTCTATTGTAGACACTTCATCTACGCTGGAGCCACGTGTATTGTTTTTCTGCCACTGCTCTAGGGATTTGAGCGAGAAGGCACCTGAAACAATGCAGGGGTCATGATGAAGACCTTTAATGAGCATGAACAAAAATGATTATATAAACATGAATTTGGGAAGGGGTGGGGTTCTACCCCTCTAACGGGATCTGCAGTGGCCCTATTCTTTGCCCGGAAACCACACGGGACATGCAGGAACCAAAGTCGATAAATCTGATAAAAAATTACAGAAATATTTCTATTTTGTTGAAATCACTAATACTTAAACGGAAATGATATCGTCCCCCCGACTAAGGATTTGTGTTTGTATAAGTCCTTAGACTATCACAGCACGACTTCTCAACCCTAAACATGATCCAAAAAATAAGCATCCCCTAGATGCTCTGGCTTATCAGTAGTAACTGGGGAAATTTTGAAAAGCTGGTATATTATAGTGGACTGTTCTAGGGAGAAGTAATTTAAAACTTCGTAAAATAACTGGCCGGTGAGAATGTATCGTTCTACTGGTTAAAGAGGCCATGACATTTTGAGCAATTTAATGTTAAATGTAATATAGTGCGTTTGATTCTATCACACAACCACAGGTTCCCATTATGGAACAAATAAATTAACAAGGAATGTTTGTAAAATATGAAAATATCCTTAGATGAACTTGTTCAAGCATTCATTGATGACCGAGGTAACTTCATCAAATATATAC